>QLOY01001611.1:0-15832 GCA_003313965.1 Megacollybia marginata
CTGCAGTCCTCGGGAGGTTGTCTTCACGTCTACTTGTGTCAACAAAATCGGCTAGCTCTCCTAAAAAGTACCTTTTCTCTTGTAACCGCTCTTCTCCTTGGTACTTGGAGGCAGCCTGTTACACAGAACAGCAAGAAAGAATGCATCCTCGCCGGTCTCTGTCGGAAGCCACGGAAAGTGTTGAGGAAGCAATTTCAACGATTACTCTTTGACGAAGGCGGCCAGAACTGTATGAGTATGCCTTTCGCTGCCAGAGAAAGAGCTGCAATCGACAAAGAGGAGCTGGTATAAGCCTCATTGCTTCACTGGAGATCACCGTCGCGAGGCTAGACTATCGGTGTGGAGGCTGAGTCTGTTGACTCAGAGGTAGCGGTTTTGACGTGAAATAAGGCATAGTTCAGATTTAGACCGGATTACAAGACACATATTGCTGCACGGCGTGGCAAGACGCTACCCTGCAGAATGAAGTTAGACGACAGAATTTCTAAATTCACAAGTTACCAATGGTAGGGCAGAAATTAGACATCGTCGAGTGCGTTAAGACTTCCCAAAATCGCCAGCAAACCTGTAGCAGCTATAGAGTGCACCGAAAGGACTAGTAACACGCTCAATGGTAAAGGGAGAGGGCAAAGTACGTGTGATCACATGTTGCTTTCTCGAATAAAGTTCCACGTAGTATTATATGCTGCAAGTATTGCCTTGATTTCTACGTATGGTTGATACAGGTACTGAGCTACGCACAGTGTATAACAGCCTACAAAGGACGGCAGAAACCAACGAGACAGATTAACGCTCTGTCGCTCCTCTTTTACAGTTTTACTCCAGCCATCGTCGAGTGCTACCTGCGCAGAGGAATGCATGATATACAGCTGATTCCCATTGGCCTCCATATCTCTCTCCTTCCGCACAATACAAAACGACGAAACGGGGATGAGACGAGTCATCTTTGTCGGGAAAGCGAGGATCAGAACCTGAGCAGCGACCGGAAGCAGCGAGGGCGCCACATCTACACTCTCTCGCCAAAGCCCTGGATAGTCAATCTATCCTGCTCTACAACTTGTCCAGAGCCTTCCGCAAAATAGGAAGATCGCGTCAAACTAAGGAAGAGGGATTTCGTCTGCAACGGGTTGCGATTCCGCCAGACGTTGACGTCTGCATTTCTTCCTCGTTACTCATATCCTGTCGTTCGAGCACTGATAGCATTGCGTTCCAAAATCTCCGAGCAAGCTCCTCGATGAAGAACAGGCTCAAGAGGCTGGATCCAGCCGCGAAGTGACGATAATGATAGCGTTGGTTCTACGTATGTGACGTTCTCCCGTCTCAAGACGACACCCTGAACAGGAAGTACGTTACCCAAAAGGAGTGGTACCGTCCCTACGAGGCTCGGGAGGAAGCATCCGTCTGCAGTGGGTTATAGAGATCCCAAGCAACCAAATATCCTGCCTCGAATCGAACGTCTCAAGCCTTCACCGGATCCGCGTTAACACCTGAACGGAGGAGACATGTTGCTCAAGTCTGCGGAGGATGCACAGACGAAGGAGAGGATCTAGAGGACTGAACGAGAAGGGTGTCGGAAACCGTACCGGCGCAACAGAGCGTTGCCAATACAGCGTAGTAGAACAGGGCGTAGACGGATTCGATATAGCAACATATTAACAGATAATTCTATGTTTCATGAGCGAAGAAAAACAGAAAGATATATAGAACGAACTTGTTGTATTGCCTCGCAGCGACCCGCCGGAGACCTTACAAACTCGCCACGGGAAGCATCAACAAATTAGGCATAGAGCTTCCCCCAGGAGACAGAAGGGTTATTTTCACGACATGGTGAGCTCAACGAAGACCCCCGTTCAACGGGAACGTATCAGAGAGCAAGATTACGGGACCTAGAGGAGAAGACGGAGAACGTTGGAGTACCAGCCTACAGCGCAGAAACCTGTCACTGTGGAACTCTGAGACCTGGGTACGGTACGCGGGTATCTTCAGATTTTAATGTCCTAAACATCGCGTTAGCGTTGGTCGTGGAAGACGGAGAGTGTACCTCGCGTCCTCTGTGCATTGTAGATTCTTCTGCTCATGGAAGAAGGTAGGGCAAGGTATCTGGAAGCACTCAGAAAAGGAAGTAAAAATGACAGGAACATACCAGAACCGACAGATATCGTATAGTACCATGTAAATATACGCTCTATGCGCAACGAGCTTCAGCGAGCAAGATCCCAAATTTCCTAGTTCCCGGAAGATAGACCATTATAGCTGATTATACAAGCTAGGTAGGACTTACATTGGTCATATCCATTCATTTTCGCGTAAGTACAAGTACCAATGTGATGCAAGTTGGTAGCAAAGCGCGAAGCTTAGTCAGCTGACCTGTGACCGGCAACCTATTTTGGGTCAATCTATGATACACTGAGTCTACATCTAGTTACAGTCAACCCGCTTACTTCTTCTTTGCGGCCTTTTCCGCAGTTTTGGGTGACTGCTGTATTAGTCTACCAGTTCGACAATCGGTCTTTTCAATGAGTTCAGCAAATTTGCAGACGATGTGTGCGGTGTAACATTAATAAAGGACCGGAGCATACCCTGCACCAATTTGACAAAATGACCTGAGCGTAGAAGGACGTTGCCTCCTTGCCTGCATTATTCTCCGAGTCAGAGACGACGTTACCACAATGAATATCCTTGATGGAGACGTTCTTCACTGGTGGCAGGTTGCTGAAAAAGCGTGAAATTGGAAAGTCCCCGTTTTTCACGTCTCCAACGCTGTTTCAAGGACTGCGCACAAGCAGCCAATTTGCAGGTGCACCCTTTTATACTTGAGTTGAATCGATCATATCAATAAATGATATCATGCATTGACTTTAACGCGCACCACATAATCCAAGCTAAATCATAGGCTCAGCAGCATGCAATTGATGGTTTCATGCCACTGAACCGTGGCTGAAGGGGTGTTCTGCTTCTTACACCATCTGAAAGATACGTTGATTCGTCACGCACGTGATGATGTGCTGACGTCACCCGGCAACCCGCGCCTTGCCTTCCTCTGTCGTCAACAAAACACGCGTTGACAATGGCCGATTCAGGCAGTGACATGGAAAGCGATAGCAATAGAAAGCCAACTGTGCAACAAGTCTACTGGGCGAAGCTAAAAGCCGACCCGGTGAGGGCTGCGAAGAGAAAAGAAAGAAAGAGCGCCTCAGACAAAGCGTAAGTACAAGGCTGCCAGAGCTTTTCTGATTTCAGTAGAAGGCGACAACGTATCAAAGCGTCCGAAGAGAAATACACATTTGAGACTGGACTTTTGCGATTGCCATCCGATGTCCACATTTCGACCGCCCATCGTCTGCTATTAGATGGGTTACAAAACAGAATTAGGCGCTGGGTCGAGCCAGCAGCTGAAGAGATGGCGCTGTTACCAGTATTCGAATGCGCTAGTGAACTGGACGCGTCCAAACACATTGACAAACTATTGGAATTCGCGACGATAGCTTTGCAAGGCTGTGATTTTGCCAAATACGACAGATTCTTGCAGACTAGGCGAATCTGGGTGAGAAAGATGAGAGAAGGCTCGGAAATGGAAGCCTTCTTGGGTTCAATCGTGTCGAATGCTACTGGGGCGGTCAAAGACGCGCTGTTACCAACTGCTGTGCGGATTGGAAGGGTCGAAGGAGTGCTTCAAACGGTGCTACGAAGTATGGATGGGGCTTTGAATGCATTCTACGGAAAACACGGGACAGAAATCGTAAGGCGCGTACTCGGGCAGGTGAGTAACGCTATACAACATCTGGCTCTGAGACGTTTGTCAGGCGGTCGGATCTTATTCTAACAACTGGAGCAACGAATTCGTTGTCAAACTTCAGTTATCAAGGGAAAGTCTGAAACGCTTGGCTCCAAAGGAGTGGTTGAACGACGAAATCATCAATCACTTTGTTAGAAAGTTGACAAATCGGGACACATTGTTTCTCGAAACCGGCTTTTCGACTAAATACCTCGATGCAGAAAACGTGGAAACCAGCATGCAAGGAATGTTAAAGGTGCGGTTCTACATTCTTTAGGGTTAGCTTACGCCCAGCCGTAGCTGGAGCTGAGAGGGAGAACGTCATTGTGGTCTACGATAGCTATTCCGGTTCATGTGAACGAGAATCACTGGATTCTGGCTGTATACGAAAATGATATTCCGACTATCTCTGTGTATGACAGCCTTGGAGGGAGAAATGGGTATCCAACACTAGTCAAGGTTGGTTTACTGTGCCTTGATACCAAGCTAACGTTTTCCAGAACATCAAATTGGCAATAAACTATCTGAGAGCACAAGTAAACGAGGCCAAAGTGGAGGAAGATGAGTGGACCGTCGCAGCTCCAGCTCAGGTGAGTATCCTTTGCCATATGGCGATGACAAGACGTTGCCAGGGACCGAGACAACAAAATGGATCAGATTGCGGTGTCTATGTGTTGGCCTGGATGCATCAGCTCCATTTTAGTTTCACAGTCAACGCCAAGGATGCACCACCGCACTGGATGATCCCGGATACGGTGGATAATCTGGATGGATTCCGTCTGCGGTTCTTGGCGGACATTTGGGCACAGACAAGGGTTTGAAGTAACAGGAAGGAATAAGAAGGAATCATCATCGTTTTGTAGCTAAATCCGATGGATTGGGGTGACTTGCGGTGTGGGCACCTAAAGCGGCAGATGGCTAGATGACAATTACGAGGGGCGTGTACGATTACTTCGCTATCGGTGTTGACGCGGGTTACAAAATACAAGCCCTCTAATCGTCAAACCTTACAAAGTCCTTTACATAATTCTCAAAGTGCTTCTCCATGAGACCCCGAACCACGGCCAAGAAAAACCTACGGTTCTCGTCTTTTTGAGACTCTATCATATCCTTGATAGCCCTGTCACCATCGATAGTGATTTCCAGCTCGGTGATTGTCTGATAAAACGCCTTGCTTCTGCCTGGCGGTCTCACCAGCGACGCCTGCCTTTCGCAGTGCCAAACGATGAAGTTACAGATTCGAACGGGCATTGTATGGACCGATGGATGCTCTTAGAGTTGAGGTTAAATCGTAGTATCAGACTCACTCTCGTCATGTTGATACGGTCTGCACTAAAAGTTGACTACAAGTTGACTAATGCGTCCGAGTCAAGTCCGAGTCATTTGATTCCGGATTCCAATATGTTCTCTACATGGCCAGTTCTATATATGCGTCTAATCTGCTTAATAAGTAGTTCTCTACTTGAACTTTGCTGAAGAGTTTTAAATCTATTAGTCTATGTCTCGAGTTCCTTCTCCTGAGGCTGGGTTCCGGTCGCTTGAACTTCAAGTTCTTCAACCTTCTTCTTCGCCCCTACAAATCCCAACGCACCAACACTACTTGCTGCCGTCAGTATCCCCACCATCAAAATCAATACACGCCATTTCCCCAACGCGTACACCCCGATCTTGGCTGGCATATTACTCGTCTCACCAACTACGATAGCACCTACAAACCCACTCACAATCGTTGCCACACCTCTAAGAGACATCAAAATGCCAGAAACTAAAAGTTCCTGCTCGTAATCCTGCCTCCCGACGACTGCTGTGGCAAAACGTGGACGGAGGACGTTGAAACCGCCCGACAGACCTCCAAAAATGATCGCTACAATGACCATTGTCCAATAGTGAAATGAAAATCCCCATACAATGAGAATTGACAATGTGCTTAAGATCGTTGTTAAGAGGAGAGGTAAGGGGACTCCGGAAGTGTCCGCTAACCATCCGAGTGTTGGTTGAATGAAGACGTTGGCGAGGTTGTAGTACGTTAGAAGGAGTGCACCGTTTGTTGCTGAAGCACCAATGTCAGCAGCATACGAAGGCATGTAAACTGTCGGAAAGAACTGGGCGAACGCTTGAAGAATGTTTGATAAAACGAACAACAAGAACAGTGGTTGGATCAAGAATCTATAGGAAAGATCCTTCGAGGTCGTTTTCCGAGCATCTGCTGTTTGCGGTCGCGGTCGAATGTATAGTAACGCGCAGGAGAGCAACGCTCCGCAGAAGATACCCCAGCCTATCAAGGTTGTTCGCCGGCCGTATTTGTCGAGAAGGTAAGATATCACTGGGGGGAAGACTGCTGCGGCAGCGCTTGAGGCCCCAAAACTGAGAAAATTAGGAAGCAAACAAAGACGGAGATAATCAACTCACTATAAGCCGAAAGCAAGGCTACGCCGTTTGACGAACCATTCTTCAATCAAACTGACTGAAGGCGAAAACAGCATACTGCTTCCAATGCCATATAAGACACCTTGAGTCATAATTAACTGAACCGGCGTTCTTGCAAAACCAGCCCCGATAGAGGAAGCGCAACATAGGCACATTCCTATCCACATCATAGGCTTCCGATGCGCCCTTCGCCCGGTCAAGTATCGCAACATGAATGGAGAAAGTCCTTGTATAAGTCCCTGTAACAAAGAAATTGAGTCTCATTCGAAATTGCAGCTTTCTGCTCACCGTAGCCATAACACCAATCTCAGCTATGACCTGAACGCCAGCAAATGGTGATCCAGTTTCTTCAAAGTAGAACTGTCTGAATACTCCAAAGGTTGTCGTGAATCCCCACGTCAGTTGCAGAGTTACAGCTTCAGCTGCTAGGAAGGACCACGCTTCTCGTCCTCCATCCTGAGGAGGTATTGGCTTTTGTACCGTAGCAAGTTCAGTCCCGAGATTCTTTTCACCCGACTCAGTGAGTGGTTCATTCGCTATTGTGAAATTGCTAGACCTGCGCGATTTGGAGGCAGAGGTGGAGGCAGAGGTGGAAGTCATGGCAGGGATGTGGAATCATGAGGAATATCTTGTTTAAGTGGCCATGCACGTCGCAAAAAACTTCCCAATGGGGAATATGGCGAATCCATTGCCCCCGAACGCGCCGGTCGGAACCTGATTCCGGCAGGCACGCATGTCAACCAGCTACATATTTTTGCCTGAGTGGTCCCACAAACCTCCGAGTCTCGGCCTCTGGATGCAAAGCTCCATTCCGATCAGACGTCTTGGCCTAAGCTCCACGTCCGATTCACAATCTCCGATCCGCCAAGGCTAGTCTTCACATGATTGTTGGTCTCACACTTGCAGCGAATGTTTTAGACGTCAAGTTGGTGTGCGCCTATGTGTTGCGGTTCTATACAACATTTTCTCCGGTGTCACCATCTTGCCTTTTCGAGTTGTTAGCTCTTAATTAGAATTCTTGACTGATCTACTAGTACGTAACGTTTGATGGTCAGTCGCACGCGGCGATTCCGGTAAACTTCTAAAAATAGCAGCGTGCAAAATCTTGGCTCTGCGCCATTCGACAACAAAATAGCGAGGCACTCCGATTAGTGCGGCATGAAATTTGAAAACTTCGTCTCAATTCCCTTGGTATTAACTGACAGGACGATCTTAGGTACATATTTGTAAAGATGGCCCTAGATCCATGTCGTGTTCGGTATCAATCCATCGAATTCATCAATGGGACATTATGGGAGTGCGCATGTCCTCATGTGGCGGGAGTTATTTTTAGCAAGTTTCATCGCACTTTCACAGTCGGCAGTCACTGGATGTCCTAAGCCAAGTGTTTGATCAAGTCATTGCAAGCATTTTCGTGTCCGACCTGTACGCACGAGTGAAGGCAGTTCAATTCACAATATGCCCATACATATGCGGTGCATGACTGCCTACAAGTATAAAATCAAGGAGGTTTCGGCTGAAGTTCAACACTAAAATCTACTCACCGACTTCTTCACTTGGATAACTTCCTCATTTGCCAGTGACTCTTGAAAAATGCCTTCCACCATAGCATCCAATAACGAGACTCCCATCATTGTTAATGGTCAAACCATTACAATCGCTACTCTACATACTCTAAATCTCGCACTACTCTTCGATGGGGACCATGATGAAGTCAGCAAGATGCTCAAGGCCGCTGAGACAGATGGTTTCTTCTACCTCGACGTGCGGGACTGGAACAACGGAGTGATGCTACACGATCTCGATGCTGCCAACTCCCTCGTCAAGAAGTGGTTTCAACTGCCCACTGACGAGAAGAAAAAGACGGTTACATTGTCTGATGCTCATGGGTACGTACCTGACATATCTTTCCTACTTGTCCCTCACCCATCCTTTAGCTACAAGCCTTTGGGTCAACAGTCTGGAGTAACGGAAAAAAGTCGTGATGGCCACGAATCCCTCCGAGTACGTTTGGTGCATAATACATCTATTGTTCTTTTCTGATTGAGGCAACAGATTAGTCGAACTTCCATGATTCAGAGAGGTCATCCGCTTCCCACAGTCGCTGAAGAGCACTTTGAACTCTTTCAGCGATACCAATTCACTTGCCATCGCATCTGCAAGATGATCCTCTCCCATCTCTCCGACTTCTGCAACATCGCAGAGGAGGATCGTTTTGAAACCTTTCACAATGACAATGAAGGATCTCGCAGTGCCCTCTCCTTCCAACATCATCCTCCTAGTCCCGAAAACGGCGGTGTTGGTCATAACGCTCACACTGACGTAGGCACTCTCACTCTACTCATCACGAAGCAATGGGGTCTTCAAGTCCTCTCGCCTTTGACGAACGAGTGGGAATATGTTCAACCCCGACCTGGCTATGCAGTCGTCAATGTTGGTGACACCCTTCGCTTCCTCTCCAGTTTGCGATTCAGGTCCGGCCTTCATCGTGTACTTCCAATTGGTGGCAAGTCCACTGTTGACAGGTACTCAACGATCTACTTTCTTCGTGCTGCAGACACTGCAACTTTCGAAGCTTCGGACGGGAAGAAGTTGAAGGCAGAGGAGTGGTTCCAGCGAAAGTTCAGCGCCTTCACCAGACCGTTGGAAGAAATGCGGAAGGATGGTCTGGCCTTTGGTGGCATGGATAAAGAACTGGGTGTCATAATCTAACCCGGGTACTTGGATAAAAACGCGTTGATAGGAAATAGTCAGCTTAATTAAAATTAATATATAGATAAAAGTTTTAAATTTAGAATTATCTAGTACTGATGGAATAAATCTATCCAATTATTGGTTTTTATCCAGGGTCGTGGAAGCCCTTTAGGTGGATTCAGGCATTACAAATTAACTCGACTTCCCACCAGACTCTTTTTTAAGTTGGAAGCTAGCTTTGCACAAATTTGCTGGTTCGTTATCCAGTCCATTCGGGCCTCGTATTTTTCCCGTAGAATCTAGTTGACCTCTTAAACAGCCGTGACATCATTGGTAGATTGTTTCATTTCTGGAATGAGATACTTCAGCGCTTAAGTGTAAGCTGGGTACGTGTATCATGGAATGTACAACAGATGTACAATTCATGTGGCATGAGTATGCAGGTTTGCCTACAGTATGTCAGTGAATGAATTTGAGTTGCGTAGTAAATTGAATTGATGGTCGCAACAGCTGTTGAGATCATCACGATGTGGATCATTTTCAACTCAGGTATATCAAACGACTCGGTTATATGAGCACGGAGTGACTGCAGTCACTAAGTGTATTTCGTGAAGTCTACCATCACACAGAACTACATCCAAAAAGGTTTTTGTCAATGGAATCATATCTAAGGTGAGCTACAGAGCTTACGTTCCAGACTGTGCACATTCAATAGATGAACAGATAAGTAAAAGTAATACCGTACCACGTTGATTGAAATGATGACAGACGACTGGACTGTGACAACTCGAGTTTGTTTCGTGGATAGGCTACCATCTTGACACAGAACTATGGCAATCCTTATTGTAGAAGAAGCCTTTGAAAACTAATGAGTATAACCCTGTAATGGCCCATAAGTGCAAACAAATATACGGCCTTCCATTAAGAGCAGATTTTACAAAAATACAAAATTTGGATGGATCGAACTTCCTTGCTCCAAAATAACAGATCTAACCACGAACAGCGCTACACCACTAAGCCACAGCACCGTCTTATTTACCTAAGAGTAAGATACTGAGAGGGAGACAGTAAGGTCGTGCCCACTGATGAAAACTTACTTTTGTATTCATATATTGGCTTGTGCATTTAGCGATCTGTTCTTGCTTTATGCTTCTTAAGTTACCGCCCGTATCGTTGTGTATAATCCTGTGTGTTTTGCCGCCTTATAGCAAATTCCGTACTCATGTTTTTCAGTCGGTTTAACTAGTGGTCATTGTACGGATCGAAGACCTTCTCGTCTTGCAGTATTCGCACAATGGTGATATCCATCCTGAAATACCTTTTCCGTGCGTAACCGTTCGGTGCAGTATCGCCTGTCACTGTGTATCCGCTTCAAGTGCTATTTTTCAAAGTCGTTGATGTTCATAATACTTTACCACAGCGAATGACCCTTCACTGACACCAGCAAAACTTCCTGTCCGTGTTAGAACGTTATTCTACAGTATCTCACAAGTATCTCACAGCTAGGTGTCTGGGTGACTTGAGGACTTTATTATCTATTATGTGTTTCTACCAGTGGGCATTTGGCCTAGTTGCTTATTGCATCCTACAGGGTCTTGTATAAGAGCATTTTTGACCAAGTATCAGAGTTCGTTTCTCCGCCTTGCAATTCTGCAAAATCAAATCACCCCTTTTTGGTGTTCGGTAGTAGGGTATTGCTTTCCGATCTCCTATTTATCATTCAGTCTGAGATGTGAGCTCATAGTTCAGAAGACAGAGTCTTACATTTTGAGGTTGTCTGTAAAAAACTTTTGGAGAGTCCGAATTGTGAACTTGAATGGATTGCCTTCTCGTCGCCACACAAAACTTACAATCACTACTATGTATAAGCCTCAACCCACCAAGCATTTTTGCATTCGGGCCCAAAGAGTATTACGACAACCTACATCTATAATGGTACTACAACGAGCAATCCAATGTAGATGTTGATTTGGAATAGAAACGCCGCGATATCAGCAAAATTTCCATCGGTGAGGACTGTTACCGGGTTGTAGGTGAGTAGCCGCTTGACGTGTTAGTAACAATTAGTTGATCTGAAGTGGATCTGGTTACAGATGTGTGAGTGATGGCTCCGTGGCATAAAGTGGGACCCAGTGGAGATTCCGTACCACCATACCTCTCGCAATCAATCATTCCATGCCAATTCTGTTCAACTTGTCTGCAAGTTCAACTATTTGACAACTTAGTTGGTTGATCAAACCAGTTGAAATTTTCTGTTCAAACTTGATCGGTATGCTCTTTTGGGTTGCATATCCTCCCTGGAGTCAGGAGCTACATATTCAATAAGAGTAAACCTCGAAGCACTTTCCTACACATTCGATCAAACAATTCAGCGATCGGGATGGCACTGTGGGAGACATCAAGCAAAGTACAACTCAAGAGAGATTGCTTGCAGTGTTCATGCTGATAGATGAGTGCGAGGCAGTGGGACTCAGCTCACCAGTCACCAAATTACATCCACATGAATCATCGGATGCTGAATCTTCAAAAGAGAAAGCTTATTAATTCTTATCTGTTGCAAAAGTGAAAGTAGAATGCAGTTCCGAATCCGAGGCTGGTCTTGATTCCCAATCCATCTTATAGCTTAGGATGTTGAAAGGCGTGAGTATCATCCTCAATGTCTTTCTCTCCCACATTCAGAGAGTAGTCTAATACCTAGGAAAGAAGCTGCAAGTGATTATATGATGAAACGCGGCATCAAATTGTTGCAACTCGATCAAGTTAAATGTCCGAGTAACATCTGAGGAACTGAGCCACTGGCACTGTGTGTCAACCATGATGGAGACCTGGTCTCACTGTAATGAGTACTTGGAGTTGAATCCTCACCTACCATCAAGGTACCATCTATGCAAGTGGGTTAAAAAGACCTAGGACCCGGTCAACAGATGATGTTCATAACCTCCTCCTTGTAACATGGATCCACCCACCCCACTTTCAGAACAGATTCAGCAGGCAGTTTACTATGATACAGTCTTTCAATATGCCATCTTAAGTGCTACCGTGTTTGTTCTTTGTGAATATGGTGAGGACCTGTGTTGAATTGAGGTGCGGACCTGACCAAAAAAGCCAGTTGCAATGTTTCCTGATGAGGTAAAAAAAGTATTTGCATGGCCTTATTAGGCTAACCTACCCAGGTGGAATACTTCTGGGTAGTCTGTTTGAACTCGTGCAACTTACTCTTACTTCTGATTAGTCTGCAAGATGGAGCTCTAAGAAAGTGCTCTTTCTCATGGTACTTACATGCAACCTTCTTAGCTCTTATGCTTACACATCATGTTAGAACCGGTACTTGGCCACTATAACCTTACCCATAGAGATGTGGTGTATGTTTGTTCAATACTCCAAGATACTTTTACAAACACACAACAGTGGCTATCAACACTTCCATGGGACCTAGTCTGTGAGCTGCTATTTTGCTACATCACTCCAAGTTAGTGTTTAAACGGATTCTTAGATGTATGTTTCAACTACTGAGACCTCCTAATTTAATACTATCTGAAAGGTACTGCAAGGGCAATATATGGACTAGCTGGTAGGGCTTTGTTTGACATCTAATGGAACATAGCCTGAGGAACATAATAGCAGGACCTGTCTGCATTGTAGTTTCAGAAGGTCAGTCAGATTTATTATATCACATGCAGCTGAAGTCTCCCAGTGATTCTGCAGATCCGTATCTATGCTCTGTATAATCAAAGTAAGTTTACTGTTCATTTAATCATAATGCTGTAAACACTTCTCTGCAGACAAGAGGCTCATGTTTGGCTTGGCAACTTTGTTCATACTACTTGTGGGAGTACAAGTTGGAGTAACCTTTATGACTGATACAGATGTTGAATGTGCATCTTTCCTATCCAGGTACAATTCATGTCTAACACAACATAGATTATCAGGTGGTTGGTCAAGTAATACATGGCACTCAACTCTGTTCTTACCCAAGCAAGAGGTATTTGACAACATTTTGGTATAAATACTCCAGTATATGCAGCATTAATTCATAGTCACACAGGATTCCATCTATGGTTTTTGACCTGGTCCTTGTAGGGTTGGTCTCATATCGTTCAATAGCATATCTTCAGGAGCATGAAGATATTCAAAAGAGCTGGTATGGATATAGACTTGTTTCTGCCTTTTTCAGAGATTCCTTGGTTTACTATGCATTGTAAGTACTTCCTGTGTTGTACCACTATGCCTGATTTTCTTCCAGGGTCTTCATAATCTTTTTTGCCAATGCTATGCTTGGTGCTTTTGGGTCAGCCTCATATAGCAGTCTTCTGGTAGCATGGGCTTGGGCAGTCCCTCCTGTTCTTGTGACCCATATGCTCATCAATCTGCACCAAGTTCAAGTTGATGGTGTTAACAGTCCTGCAGATGTTGGACTTTCAATACAAGTACAAGTATCTACTTACCAAGTGACAATTTAAGACTCAAATGTGTCCAACTGCTTGTGCTGATTTCCTTCAAAGACTTAGATGACAACAATGCAACTACCATCTTTGGAAGGTGGCTTGCTGTCATTCCAGCCAAATTTGAGCTTTGGACCCTTAATCTAGAATCTTGATGCTCAAACAAGCAAACTTTGCACTCATAGTTGCAACCTGGCACTGAGCTACACTGTGGTTGCACCCTCTCCTCTGAGTCAGAGACAGGTTGTTGGACTTGAGTACTTTTGTTGCAACCTGGTTGCATTTCTTAGACCCTTTTTCCTGCCATTTCTGAAGTGTAAATCTACAACCAGATCCATCTGAATAAGAGCAACTTCCTCCGCTAGCTGCTGATGTAAGCGGAATTCGGTGTTGCCAAATATGGCTCAAAGTAAGAAGTTTGTGACTGAGGTAGGAACACCCAAAGTACCTACATTGCTGGAGGGCCACGGGCCATGACTTGTATGCTCTCTACAAGTGAAACTCGTAAGATGCCCTGACCGGTCAGGTGCCAATGAAGAGGGCAAGGCTCTTCAACTCAGGCTGCTGCTCCCAATTCTGCTTACAGTGTTTTCAATATTGACGTCACATTCGACCCTTGTACTTCTCCAACATCGTCGCAACTAAGAGCTATAATTATCCTGAAGTGCGGATCACTGTGAAATTGAGGATTTGCGATGTGAGATCTTGACTGTGTTTGACAAGCTTTAAGAAGGTGAAAGAATGCTGAAAGAATTGGACACGAATTGAAAGAAGACCATGAGATGAATGTCAAGATGTGCACAACTTCCTAGATAAGATATTATAGAAAACGATCTGCGACGAGGAGACATTCACGAGCTGAATAAAAAGTAAGTGTTGAAGTGAAAGAATTAACTTGAGAGTCTCAACTCGGTTTGCTGTCTCCGAGCCTCGTTCTTCTTAACAGAATGGAAGAAAAGCCATCTTGGAGTCGGTTGAGTCCGAACGCAACCGTCAGACGAAATTGTACTCAGGTACTCAAAGATGTGCCTCGAACGCCAGTCCACTGTCATCACAAAGATGCCCCGTTAGCCCGCGGGCATCCAGGCTTGATGGTCTGGATCGTTTTCCATTTGTTAAATGGTTAAACGTTAAGGCCCCATCCGTGACTTTCTTGTCTCGGCTTGTAGCACATGTGCGCGGATTGCGTGCCTGGTACTCGTCTCGTTCGCTGTAGTTGGATCTAGGTCTTTGGAATTAGACCTGTACACGCCACCTGTCGTTGGAGTATTCCGAATCAGAGTCTCTCGAAAAAATAGTCGGACCGACTCCAGTCTTATACACTGAAAAAGTCAATCGCTTGATCAGCTGCAGGTAGAAGTGACAGAAAACAGATACCCGGAATTGAATGCGACTCGAAACCCTCTTTTACTTCCTGTCTTGGAGTCGGAGATACTCGCCTGTATCCAACTAATCGGAGTGGTTCATACTATCAATACGCTATCGCCCATTTTCCTATGAGGTTGTTTACAAGCACTGCAGACAGGCACAGTTCGGTCCTTTTTGGAGTTGGATGAACCCTCATTTTTGGCCATAGATCCGACAAAACTGGAGACTGTCAACATACGGTGAAGACTCGGAAGAAAGTCATGACCCACTGTGTGTCCCATGACCTTGAGTAATGATGTGATGCGGCTGTTGCTTGCGATTTAAGGCGTCAGCTACTTCTCCGCATGTTTTTTTTCTGCGAACAAGCGCCTGTATCATGATGGATCCAATTTTGAATTTTTAGCTTATGGCCGAATCCGACTCTTCTCGTGGGTAGAGGTCGGATGCTTCGTCCGATTGACGCCAAGTACTTTGTCAATGGCGATATTTTGTATGATCTTTAGTTTACTCCTGATCGTGCCATCTAAGCAACATTGCACAGATTAGGTGATTAACTTGTCACACACCATGTCGGTTGTGAATAGGCAGCAGCTAGAAGTCGAGCAGTACAGTATAATCTTTAGTTTACTATTAGGCAACATCACTCGGTGATCAACTTATCCCACACCGCTAACAGCCAGCCGCTAGCCAGGCCTAGCCAGGAATCGAACAGCTTCCAGTCTTCTCAGAATTAATCTTGGTAAGGCATGATCGCGACATCATGACTCTGATTTCGGCTGCCCCTGCTGACGCAAACTCCTGCGGTACCGTCGCAAGAAGTTGATCAAAAATGGAAAGCACTGGTATTTTCCATCTGAGATGCATACGATACTCGTTTTTCTGACCATGCGGACTCCTGGCAGACCATGCCGTTTTGGCGATTTAAAAAGCCTAACATCTGAACGGTCCTCTTCAGCCCCATCTCTGGAGTTACTCCTCTGCTTCACCAGTTGTCAGTAAGCGTTGTTCAGTTCTCTCTCGCTAGTTTGTATTTGACACCAAATCTGTTAGAGCTCATGAAGCCGTTATTCTTCGTTGCTGCGCTCCTCTTGCCCTTTACGTTGGCAGCACCACTCGACTCGGAAGA
>QLOY01001623.1:0-20105 GCA_003313965.1 Megacollybia marginata
ATACAGGCTCATGATTATCAAACCACAAAGGTAAAAGACTCTTCTGCATATCTTAATAACAGTGTACAGTCCTCATGTTGGCAATGCAATCAATGACAATTAGGATTAGATTGAATTTGAACTTGCCAGATTAAACAACTCTACAAGACTCCAGCCTTTGAGTCAGAACTTGAACAATAAGCATGATACACTGGTGTTCAGTCTATCTCATATCAATGAAGTGACCAATCTTGCTTTTATCCAGGTCTTCTTTCAGAGACTCAAGTGGTTGGGAGACTATTTGCTTACTCCATTATTTCCTTCTGAGGACATTGCATCATGAAGTCATTGACATTAGGGGTGTTCAAGCTTTGCATTCTTAAGTCACTTATTCTATGCTACTTATTTGTCATTTGGCCCTGATTTTGGAATAAGTCAGGAAATAAGTAGAGCCTATTGAATGCTTAAACTCCCTGACTTGAAAAAACCTGAATAAGTGACTTATTTTGGTTGTATTTTGGACTCAGCAGCCATTCAGTGTCTCTGTGTGCCATTTGGCAAATAACGTGACTTGAAAGCAAAGGATGTCACATGATTACAAGTTATATTCCCCAACAAAAAGGCATCATAATCTTCTAAAGGAGGTTTCAGAAGAATACAATCACTGTATTTTTCAAGTTATAACTGTCTGTTTACAAGATTATGGAAATCATTCATATGGTAACAGAGGTGGTTCAAAAACAGAAGGTGATGACCCTCTAGAGTTAGGTTTGCTAGGATTTTGTCTCTTGATGATGGTGTAGGTGATGGTGGTAGTGGTGGAGGTACAGTTACGTCTTGAGCACAATGCTGATTTGATGTTCCTACAGCCTGTTCAAGTCTTCTAGATTTCTCTGAGCTGTTTTCTCCTGAGCTGCTGCTACTCTTTGATCTTTTCACTGTCTCAGATGAAAAGGATCTTTGCTAGAGTTGTCTTTCTTTTTCGAAGATTTGTTCCCAAACAGAAAGATAGGAGCTACTCCTGATGTGCTTCTAGTAGTACAAACTGTACTTTTTGGTTTCTCTGGTGCTTTTGGCTTTGGAGCAATGACAAAGTTTTTTAAACCCAAATCTCTTTCAAGTCCAATTTTCAACACAATGCCAATGCACAAAGTCTGTTCTCAACACTTTCTTTTTCACTGGGGCAGCCAGATGATAGGGACACTTGGGGTGGTGGTGCACTGGAGCAGCAATGCTGAGGGGAGATCTGCAATCTAAGGCATCTAAACAAAGTCATTAAACCACAAAACACACCACAAACAACATGCACTAGTTGTCATTTGATATCCCAAAGGGTGTGAGTTATGTTCTTTGCTTATTCTAGGTGTCTCAAGCAGGTGTATGCTTCAGAACTTTGTCTATTTTAGACTAGTACAAGTTGTCTAACTTCTAGAAACAGCAGATAACTATATCTGACACAAATCAATGCACCAATGGATGCAAAACCAACTTTTAACTCAAAACCCAAATCAAAACTTCAAAATCACACAACTTGTAAATCCAAAACTCAAATCACAACATGTCAATCTCACAATAGAGATGAACCAAACAAAACCCAATCATTTAACACCAGGCCAAATATAAATAGTAGGCAAGGGGCAGTTATCTAGTGATACTACAAGTCCTAGATGTCCTTATATACAGTTCTAGAGATATGAATTGAGATTGTATGTACCTGGCCATGCATGTATACACCAATAAATAATAGATGAATCAGAAATAAAACTAGAAAGGGATCTCTGAGGGTGGTTGCCATATGCTGCACCACCTACCCCTATTTTGGAAGTATGGCTGTACCCAGGCATAGCAGTTCTAGTATTGTGACCACATTGATCTGCATTCCAGACACTGCTTTGAAACACTTTTACTAGGCCTCAGGTGCCTTGTGATCAGCCTATCTGATACTGTGACATCCCTAGTCCTGTTTTCTAAGCATTCTCCCAACTGTAGATGTACAGCAAAACCACCATATTATTTTCTGAAAACACAACATCCAGATGCATAAGTTGTCTATGAACTAAACCTACATGTCTCTCAATGAATGAATCAAACCTACTATGTCCACACCCTTGGAAATTCACTCAAAGGTGCAATCTATGAGATCCACAGTGACCCAAGGAAACCCTCCCTAGTTGGAGAACCAGTATGACCATTCAAATCAACAACAGGGGCATCTTAGCACAACCAAGGGAAGGGGGGAGCACCATCATCATAGAACCTGATGGAATTGCCAAAGACAAACCACCTGAAACAGCCACCATCATGACCACAATTATTAAGGGCATTCAAGCTTTGCATTCTTAAGTCACTTATTCTATCACTCATTATGCTACTTATTTGTCATTTGGCCCTGATTTTGGAATAAGTCAGGAAATAAGTAGACTAATAAGTAGACTAATAATTGAATGCTTGAGCTCCCCGACTTGAAAAAAAAAAACGTGAATAAGTGACTTATTTTGGTTGCAGCAATGGTGTTCTCTTTACATATACTACTATGCCTCACACATCTGAGTGCCAACTGCATCTCAATGCCACTGCTGAACACCACTGCTAGCTCACTTCCACTACCTTGCCAGTGAATACATAGCTGACATGTCAAGCTCAGACCCCACAGTTACCAGTACCTGTCTAACAAGCTATTCAGCAATGGTCTTTCATCTGCAAGCAACTCCTCAGTCACTAAACTGTCATCAGTGGGCTACCTTGGTGCTAGGATGGTGTTTGTGAGAGAACTTCAGCTGGGTTTTTTTGAATGTGGAAGGCTTTCTACCCATTGCTGAGTGGATATAGTGAATGAGTGGCACAGTAAGCAAGATGGGGTATGGTGGTAAGATATCAGGAAGCAGAGTTTGAATTTAATAAGTGAAGCAAATAAGTGACTTATTTCAAAAAAGCAGCCTTTTATCAAAAGAAGTCACTTATTTGCTCTCCTTATTTATCTACTTATTGAATAAGTAAAAAAATAATCAAACCAATAAGTAAATGCTTGAGCAACCCTAATAACAACTAGCCCAAAAATTAAAATTGCCAAACCACCCAGGTTCACAGGTGATAAGAAGAACTGGGAGGGGTTCCTTTTAGTGCTTGATAACTATCTCATGGCATACACAAACAAATTCAAAGACAATAAACAGAAGATCTGGTTCATCATCTCCTATTTAGGCACAGATGATGGGTCACTATGTGTTGCCTCAGACTGGCTCCAAAACTGGAAGGAAGACAATACTGTATCATTTTGATTGAATGATCAGCCTATGTTACATGTTACAGGGGGTGTTCATTGATCAAGGTCACCATCTTGGCCCCATGACTGTTACACCTTCCTAAAATGGCACAGAGCACCGCTGAAAATGGCAATAAGCCCCCATTTTGGCACTGTAACAGTGTTTAAAAGCCGAGTGTTACATGTTACATGTTACTGAACACTTGATCAAAATGATACAGTACCTACAATGGCATTCTGCATGCAAACAGTTCACAGATCTCAAAAGCATGTGGCTAACAAACTCTGACAACTCAGACAAGGGAAAGACACTCTAACAGAGTACTTCACTTCACCAAGTTTGAACTCAAAGCTGCCACTGTGGGATATTGTCAGCTAGACAATGTCCTTATTGATCTTTCCAGAAACCAGGTACAACACAGAATTATACAGAGGAGGCATACCCATTCCCACCAACTACACCAGGATGAAACAAAGGCTGTACAACATGGAAATGGTGCTCAAAGAGGAAAAGATGAGATCCAATGCCTTTCACACCAGAGCCCCTATACCACTGATGAACTCCATACACACCACCACAACACTCCAACAATGCCCCTCTGACCATGCCACAACACCACAGACCTATGGAGGACAGGGACAACCTATGGATCTTAGGGCAGGATGAACCAAACAGCCAGTAACCTGTTGTCACTGCAGAAAGACTGGGTATCATTTCTCCAAAAGCTGCCAATACTGTCACCAGAAACACCTGGAACAATGGTGTTATACACAACCTCCACCTTGTTGACCTTTCACCATGCATACTTTAGATTTCTTGGACTTCACCAACAAAATGGAAACAGGCACCAAATGGAAGACAACGATCAAAGAAGTCAAAGATGAAGAACTCACCTCTCCTTCTTCAGGTCACTTCTAGGAGCAACCATGTCAGGAACCAAAAAAACTGGAACCCTTCTCATCATTATGGGTCTTATCTCAACCTATGAGATTGAGCAGCTGAAGCAGGAATAGGAACACTAAAACAGTGGGTGCATGACCAAAAACAACAAGAAGTAAACAAGCACCTCATCCAACTACTGTTAAACATTCCCACCAACAAAGGTTAGAAGATCTCCATGAACCCAAATGATTCATATTCTGGAACTGAAAACAACAAAAAAAAATCACAAAGATGTGGAAGACAGATAGGATTTGGATGAAGTATCCAAAACCACCTCACAAAATCAAAAAAAACAAAGCCTTCATGCGAGCTCATCAGTCCATCTCCAATGCATTAGCAGAGGAATTCAAGAAAAAAAGAACAGATCCTATCCCAGAGCAATACAAAGGGTTCAAGGAAGTCTTTGAGAAAACTAAGTTCAATACCCTACCACTGAAACGACCTTGGGATCATGCAATAGAGTTAAAGCCATGTTCAGAACCATAAAGTTTACCCTTTAAACCTGGATGAAGAAAAGGAACTCAACACATTTCTCAAAGAACATCTTCACACCAGATGAATCCAGCCATCAAAATCTCCTATGGCCTCACCTTTTTTAAAAAAGATGGAAGACTAAGGCCAGTACAGGATTATCAGAAACTCAATGACAGAACTGATATCCTCTTCCCTCATTCAAGAACTAGTGAATAAGCTAAAAGGTGCCAAATACTTCATAAAGCTTGACATGCAATGGGGATACAATAATGTATGAATCAAGGAAGGAGATGAATGGAAGGCCACATTCCTCACCAATTAAGGACTATTCAAACCCTTAGTAATGTTCTGAGGACTCACCAATTCACCCACCACATTCCAAACTATGATAAACAAACTCCTACAAGACCTGATCAATACTGGAAAGGTTCTCATATACATTGACAACATCCTCATCTTCACCAACAACCTTGACGAACATTGCAAACTCATTCACCAAGTCTTATCCATCTTAAGCACCAACAAACTTTATTTAAAACCAGAAAAATGTGAATTCAAAAAACAACAGATAGAATTTCTAGGACTAATTTTATCAGAAGGCAAAGTCAAGATGGATCCAGTCAAAGTCAGTGGGAAAATGGCCAATACAAAAAGCTACAACAACTCCTGGGGTTTTGCAACCTTCTACGAAAGATTTGTAAAAGACTACAGCAAGATTGCAGTCAGACAAAAAGGGCAAATCAAGAGGTAGAAGTGTACCATTGCCTATTTGTCAACTACTTACAGGACAACTGGAGCAAATGGTGTGCTATCATAACAATTGAGTTCATTCCATGACAAAACAATCACCTTTCTTCATCAACCATGGTTATCACCCTTACATAGGAACAGAGTTACAAAGAGACCAAGTACCTTCAGCCACCAAATGGGTTAAACAACTCTCCAACACAAGACAAGAAGTGGAAGCAGCCTTGGCCCTAGCAAAGGCAGCCATGAAACAACAGTTCAACAAACACCACTCCACATCAACACATCAAGAGAGTATAAACCTGGAGACTTAGTGTGGCTGGAAGGAACAAACATCAAAACCCAACAACAAACTACATCATCTATGACATGGACCCTTTGTAACCACAGAGAAGGTGGGACAGGCAGCCTATCAACTCAAGCTGCTACAGAATCCTACTTGGCAATGAAAACACAACATATTGAATGAGAAGCTACTCAAACCCTTCACAGAACCTCCTTCTTTCAATATGCAACCAAAAGACATACCATCACCACCAGATTTGGTTGGAGAAGAGGAAGAGTTTGAAGTCAAAGCCATTCTTGACAGTTGCCAAAAGGGATGATATCTGGTTAAAGGGAAAGGTAACTCCAATGCAGAAAACTCCTGGGAACCATGCACAAATGTCCAGCATGCTGAAGAAGAAGAAGTGGATAGTTTTCACTAAAAATATCCCAACAAACCAAAACCCACTTCTTTTAAATGAGGAATCATCACTTCTAACTGAACTCCTTCAAACCCATGTTTAAATTCACAATAGTGGTAGTCAAAGTAAGGATTTTCACTTACTTTTCACTTACTTTTTACTTACTTTTAATGTCGACTTTTCATCCAAGAGCAAACAAAAAGTAAAAGTAAAAGGAGCTTGAAAAGGAAGTCTGGACATCCTTTTACTTTTTCACATCACTTTTAGTCTACTTTTGGCATTCCTTTTTTCATTAAGAGTCATGGGAAAAGTAGAACTATCTACTTTTTCTCTCCTTTTACTAAAACTTTGAGGAGGGTGGGTTCAAGGTAGCTACTTTTAGTACTTTTTGATCACTTTTTATTTCACTTTTGAGTCATTTTACTGCCAAATTGACAAAAGTAGAGAAAAAGTGGTGTTGAAAAGTGGCCAAAAAGGCTTACTTTGAACACCACTAATGCCATCATGGGGACCATGATCTCAAAGAGGGAGTAATGTCACAATTTCCACACTTTTAGTGCAGTTGCCCACTTTCTCCCAGTCTACATGATTCCCAAAAGAGAAATCACTCACATGACAGCTCAGTGTAATTATTCTAAGGCAAAAGGACAATTTTACACCAGCTCTGGGTTCAAATCAGCCTCAAACTGCAGTGGAAGCAACAAATATATTGATATAGACATCCCTTCCAAATGGAGGGCTGTGATGGGGGGCAGAACATATGAGGTTTCTCAATTGGCCACAAGATAGGGAGAGTATTGGGCCCCCATAGATAGAGCCTGTAAGTGCAAGTAGCCAATTTTCAGGCTGTGGCATTTCCTGTAAAGCCTGGGCCTCCATTAATCTTCTGCCACCCAAACTTACTCTCTCCTCCAACGCAGTCCCAATGCTCACAAACAATCATAAATCAACTAAAACTCACCTTTTGAGGATTCCTGGGGACCATTGACACAGGTGGGAGATGTGATGGTGGGACAATGGTGAGGGGAAAGGGAAAGTAAACAAACATTGAAACAAGGTGTCACAGCATGTGTCTGACCATCAGGTGACTAATTACCACAAATGGGTGGCATGTGGATGGGGAGAAAGTCAAAACTTCTTTTAGTGCTCAAACACTAGATGCCCTATTTTATTTTTACTTCCATATTACTCACCCTTCATTCCCTTATCCCTTAGCATGCCTTCCTCTCAGACCTTAACCTTCTGATAGCTTATCACAACACATTGCACAGATAGCTTATCTCTTTTCCCTCTGTATCTTTCTTCCTTTACCCTTATCCATTTGCCTATGAGATAACCACTTTGTATTTAAGCCATTAGCTAGTCACTGTTGTTGAAGGGAAGGATGTTCCTAGGTAGGAATCAGCTCTATTTGGTCAGGCCAACTCAGTAGATCTTATAATAACAGTGTGGAAGGATGGAGTGACTCACTAGTTGTCACTCTAACTTCAACCCAATTTCCTATTAAAGTATTAATTCCATTGTCTATACAAACTGTTTCTAGATGTATTCAATATCCCCCTATCCACAATAATCCAATTCAACAATTAAAATCCGACTCTACCATCTGACAATTCAAATCATCCAAAATTCAAATCATCCAAAATTCAACTATATCACTTCAAAATTCATCTTACAACAGATTCTATCATCTTTCAATTACCTACCTGATCTCAAATAATACCAACTGAAACTGAGAAATGGAAATCCCCACCCCACCTGATCGTTATGATGCGCCTTGAGCAAGCATGTCTGAGGCTTGGCCAACCTCTTGACAATGTGGAATAGCCTGGTGGAAGGCCAGTATGGATATTCTGAGGGATTTATACTCAGCTATCACAGCACTGGCAGTCTAATTTTCCTACCAACAAAATGGCAAACAAAGATGAGAGACATAAAATGTAATTAAATATAATATATTTTCTGACTGCAAAAAGTACAAGTAAATGATGCATTTTAGGCAACTATTAGAAAGGGAAAGACAAATCATTGTCTCAAACATTTTCACAATGGACAAAGGATGTCTGTTCCCAAACCATTTTTGCGTTGGGGAAAGGCATCCTTTGTTCAAAGCATTTCCACGCTAGGGAAAGCTGTCATTTCTTCATAGCATTTCCGCATCGGGGAAAGACATCCTTTGTGCAAAGCATTTTCGCGTCAGGTAAAGGTATCCTTTGTGCAAAACATTTTCGCATCGGGTAAAGGTATCCTTTGTGCAAAACATTTTCACATTGGGCAAAGACGTCATTTTTTCGGAACATTTTCGTGTCGGATGGTTTTTTCAAAACATGTTTGCAGCACAGAGGATAAATTTCTCTGAATCATTTTCACGCTGGTGGTTTAAAGGATTTTGGTCGTATATACAGAGCTGTAAGTAACATGTACAAATGCCTGAAATGAATTAATTGGCAGACATACGTGTACAAACAAGCTGGAGGCTTACAGAGATCAGTGCTGACCCAATATAGGGACCAGCCGTATGCATAATATGAGTGGAGATTGTATACGGAGTGGCAGTGGCAAGAGTTCTGCAGGAAAATCATGGTCAAGTAACAAAAAGTCCCAGTAGAGACGTACTCGAATATCCACTGTCCTTGAGACCAAAGGACAGTGACATTTGTAAATGATACTGTGGGTTCACCATAAAAGATGGATGGGTGGGGTTTCCACCTGTTGTTTTTGTCATAAAGGATGCTTCGGTCTGTAATCTCCTCCTGTCACCGAGACTCGGAAAGGGTAGGAAAAGGGATTACCATGCTCACAGGTGTGAGGTCGGACTAAATGATCTCATCACGAATGCATATAGCTATCTAGTCTCCATTAATACAGTTGTGCAAATTCAATAGCAGAGAGATGTACCTTGGCCATGGGTGAATAATGGGACGAAAAATGACCTGAAGCAGCACAGTGAGCTACACAGAGAGCCCAGGACCGACCTGAGCTTTCGTGAATCATCTAACATTGCCAAGAGGTTAGATGCATCCGGGACCCGTATGCATAATATGAGTGGAGATGGTATACAGAGTGGCAGTGGCAAGAGTTCCGCGGGAGATTTCCAGTCGAAAACGAGCGCCTGTGAGACAATCAACATTAGGTATATAGGTACAACCACGTACCTGAAGTAAAAAAACACGAGCGCAATGAATAGACCCGTTATAAATTGATAGCCCAGGGCCAACCTGAGCCGTGGCGTCAGCCAACATCGCCAAGATGTTGGTGAGTGGCAAGCTGCATCAGTCACATGTCATAAATCGAAATTGCTTGCAAGTCATATACCGGTCTCATCAATGTTGCAAATTGAAGCAGAGTGTAATGTAGGGTAATCGAGTATACCTTCCTCCCCAGCTCCTCAACCCCTTCCCTCCTCTTCGTCTGATTCCTACTCGACTGCCACGTTTCACCAATGATCGATGCAGCTGCGACAGAGAAGAGGAATCCCTCTGCTAGAGCGTTGGCTCCGTTTTCGATAGTACGAGGTCTGGAGAGGACAGATGTATTTGGATTCATCCAAGGAGAATGTATTTGGGGGAATGAGATAAACCGGAAGCCCATGATGAGGGTCCGTCGCAGACTTGAGAAGCGAGGTGCAATGGAGGAGATGGTTACTTGGGTTTCCCAGGGAGTAGGAGCAGTGTGATTCGTAGAAACATGATAAAAGGAGGATTTTTCCTTTGGGAAAGGTATCAAGGAGTGTGAACGAACATATTTTGACTTGACAGATCCTTATACGTAGAATGGGGCGCAAGTCAGGACTCGAGAGAGGTATTGTAGTTGTAATGCGAATAAATGGTTTCCAGTAGTGTCTTTGAAGAGACTAGTCAGCCCACATACACGTGTAAACAAGCTGGAAACCTACCTAGAAGTCGATGGTGGATGTAATTCAACTGCGAGAAAATCCTTGGTCGTCTAAGCAATCATTGCAAGTACTCGTTTGCTCTAAATTTGACCTTGCATCTGACCCTACCAGCATCGTCTCAGTACCATGACAAGTTGGCTGAAGAAGCAAAAGAAGATGGTGAAGAAGATGGAGTTGGAGCTGTCGGGAAGTGAGGAGGGCGGCGTCCTGTACACCTACACCGATGGGGATGGGACAATCAAAGTGGGGAGGACAAATTGCCTCCAGCGAAGGATGGAGGAGTGGGACAAAGGGTGCCCAAACCCAAACAGAATATGGCTTGGGTTCATTGAAACGAATTATTCACATAGACTTGGTAAGTTATTTTCTTTGGGGTGGAACCGGAATCAAAAACGATTCAGAGGCTCTTGTGCACCTGAGATTAAAGATCGTGGGCTTACATCGGGATCCGATGTATTGCCTAAATTGCAGTCGCAATCACGTCGAAAAGTTCGATGCACCTGGCGGGAGATCGTGAAGCCAATTGCAGAGGAGCTGGCACGGTTCTTAGAGGCATTGTACAACTAAAAGTAGATGCAAAAGGAGGCAAGTTTGTTGTGGGTTCGGTATTAAATGAGAAAGGAAGTGAGGATACTATCGAGTTTATCACAGTTGTGTAGGTTTGGTACCAGACGTGAAAGCAGAGACTAAAATATCCATTAATACAATCCTGTGAAGTAGATAGACGTACTAATAACAATATTGATCGTGTTTGATTCGAAACACGCGGGTGCGAGGTTTAGACTTCTGGACTAAACAATCTCATCGCGAACACATAGCATCCAAAAAATGACCCGGAGCAGCACGGCGAACTACACAGAGAGCCCAGGACCGACCTGAGCTTTCACGAATCATCTAACATCGCCAAGAGGTTAGATGCATCGTAGGGACCCGTATGCATAACATGAGTGGATACGGAGTGGCAGTGGTAAGAGTTCTGTGGGAAAATCATGATCAAGTAATGAAAAGTCCCAGTAGAGACGTACTCGTATCCATGAGACCAAAGGACAGCGACATTTGCAAATGATACTGTGAGTTCACCATAGAAGATGGATGGATGGGGTTTCCACCTGTTTCCCCTCTTCAGCGAGACTCGGAAAGGGTAGGAAAAGGGATTACCTGCTCGCGGGTGTGAGGTCAGACTAAACGATCTCATCGCAAATGCATATAGACTCTATCTAGTCCCCATTAATACAATTGTGCAAATTCAAAAGCAGAGAGATGTACCTTGGGTGAATAATGGGACGAAAAATGACCCGAAGCAGCATGGCGAGCTACACAGAGAGCCCAGGACCAACCTGAGCTTTCACGAATCATCTAACATCGCCAAGAGGTTAGATGCATCGTAGGGACCCGTACGCATAATATGAGGGGATGGTATACAGAGTGGCAAGAGGTCTGCAGTCGAAAACGAGCATCTGTGAGACAATCAACATTAGGAATATAGGTACAATAACCATGTACCTGAAGTAAAAAACACGAGCGCAATGTATATAGAGCCGTTATGGATTGATAGCCCAGGGCCAACCTGAGCCGTTGCGTCAGCCAACATCGCCAAGATGTTGGTGAGTGGCAAGCTGCATCGGTCATGTGTCGTAAATTGACATTAACTTGCAAGTCATCTATATACGGTATGTATACCGGTCTCGTCGCAAATTGAAAAGTGTAATATAGGGTAACATTGAGATGGCTAGGTAATGGGGGAAATACATAGAAATCATAAACACATAGATAGATATGTCTAGGTAATGAAGGAAACGTAGAGGTATAGTGAAGTGATTACGTCAAACCGGTGGGAGTGCCATGCTGGCTGGAAGGCGTCCCATAATGACTGAGAGGTGTTTTGTAACAACTGGAAGGTGTCCCGGAGCGACTGGCAGGTGTCCTATACCAGTCAGAGTGTATCCTATAACGACCTCCGCTGGTGGTCCTCAAGGCGCCCAAAGAGCCATCTAGGTCGCTACCCAATTCACTACCTAGGTCGCTATCTGAGTCACTATCCGAGCTGCTTTCCAGGTAGCTGTTCCCAGAGCTTCTATAGCGGCTCTCTTTGAGTATTGTTTCCAGGTCGAGAGAGTCAGATCTGGATTCATGACCAGAGTCTTGGCTGGATCCATAACATTGAACCATAGATAAAGCGCCATTTTGGGAGGCACTGGTGCTGTTGTCCACATCTTGAGCTGCAGTAAAAGAGACTTCAGCGTTGAGAAAAAGAGGAGTGATGTCTCTGGAGAATGGCGAGGATGACAGCTTGATATTACCGCAATCGGTGATAAGACCGCTAGGCAGCTAGGGCTGAAAGTCTTTCAAAATACAGCTTAAGACAAATTCCAGGCATCCCCTAAACAAGAGAAAGACTCTCTAAGGGATAAGCCTGTAGGTTAGAAGGTACCCCATGTCATAAGAGGCATGTGGCATCAAATAACGAGCACACTACTCGAACAGACGGTCAAACTAGAGTTAAGACGAGCTGGCTTGGGCTTAAAGCTCAGTCAGCTGTATCTAACTCGCGTGCCGTTACCTTGACCATTAGCTACACTATAACGAAAGTCTTAAAGCCATAGTCAGCCAGTAGAGGTTAGGATATCTCTCTCAGAGATAGATTGGGGAAGTCTTAAAGCAGCAGGTATGACTTAGGAACGAGTCCAGATAGCGATGATGTCGGCGGTATAACGTTATCGTTATGCGGAGGACTAGACAGAGATAAATCCTTGAGGGAGTCAGTCGAAGCGCTTCTCAGTGGTAGAGAAACAAACTAAGGAAGCGTTGGAGACAGTGCAGAGCACACACAACAAGGCTGCCTACTAACTCTATTGAATTAGGGACCCAAGTACGACACCAGCAACCTTCCTCTGTTGCTTAAGGAGGATTGACGTGTCATGCCGAGATGACAACACCAGATTGACACATATCTACGGCACGGCACTCCTATGGCAGTAAAAGGATGAGGAATCAGACAGGCACATATGCGTACAGGTCAGGTGTTTAGAAGGTTCTGGAAGGATTCAGACAGTATAAAGCTGGAAGGAGATAGGAAGTAAAAGGCAGAATACAGATGAAGACAGAACAGCGTGTATTTCGCAGGTATATACTACCTTGCATTTTGAACCACAGATTACATAGCATCTAATCGCACGAGAAACTGCTGCGTTTAAGACTAACTAGTACCGCTTCAGGGAACATTTGCATCATAGAGTGTCTGTACCACCTGCAGGCCAGAACAGTTCCAGTAGTCACTGAAGTAAACTTGCGTGCGAGTCACCGACTTAGTACCTCATCCTCTCCCGTATCCTCAAGGCCACACTCATTGCTGATGGACTTAGTACCGCTTAACAGCCAGAACAGTTCCTCCGCACTTGCTGCCACCTGCCTTAAGGAGTTGTTCCCTAAGCGCATCCAAGACCAGTGTTCCTCACATTGGCAAACTAAGTCCACAGTCTCAAACTCTGGCACCTTGAGCACTTCTAGAGAAGTCTCCATTCGTTCTAAAGAACACCCTCCTTCATTGTTTCGCACAGTGACCCTTGAGATCTCTTAATCAGAGTCTCACCTGCAACACTTAGGTCTTACCTAACGATTTTAATCGGAACATTGCAGTTCGCTTAAGTCAACTTGAAGTGTGTCTCCTTTGTAGTTAAACCGGTCTCATGTACTTACAAGGGGATAGAACATCTCTGTTACTTAGAAGAAGCATCAGGGCAGTACTTAGGGAGTGCTACCTTTTGCGTTGGGTTGTTTGGTTGTGGTTTAGTTACCTTGCCTCCTTCGCTTAGGCAGTTCGTTCTTAGTAGTGTAGTTGGCTCGCCTCATTTTCCCGTCACTGCATGGTGAGGTTCCCTTTCATCGGCTATTTCTTTGGGAGTGGAAGATCTAGAGGATTTTTCTTTGGGAGCGGAAGACCTAGAGGATTTGTCGTCAACAGAAGGGGAGGTGTCTCTGAAGGACGGTGGGGACAACGGCGCTTTGATAGTGTCATCGGTTTCAGATTCGTCGCCGAAAGATGAAGGAGTGCCTTCTCTGAATGAGATAGATTCATGGTCGGAGACGTCATTGTTTGTCTCGTTGGAAAAATCGGAAAAACCGCTCCCAGCTGCAGTAAGGGCGGCTAACCCTCTATAGCTATGCACTCGATCAATAAGAGTGGAAGAAGGATAGGTGCCCGGCAAAGTATGATAGGGATGTGAAAGCGAAGGGAACTGCAGAATTTGAATGTTCACAACACCAATGAAAGGATACTAAATCCTTTTGTCAGTACTACTGCATTCGCAGCAAAGGAAGACTCACCATTAAAGTCATTAGCCAAAGAACAGAATTTGCGAACCATACGCTACTCACGAGCGATAACGCATAGAACTGATGGACACCCATTATAACTATGACAAGGAGCGGGAAGAGCTGCAGATAATACAGTTGCGCATGTCCACCAGCAGCGGCCAAATCCTTTGATTGGTCAATACGATTACAAGCGAGAACAACAAAGCCACATACCCTGGAAAGGAGACAGATATAATAAATGAAAAAGACATTGCTCAACGCAGAGGTTATTGCCTGAGTACAATCGAGGGATACTGCAAGATACAGAGAATTCGAGGTGGACATAGTGGTAAGCACTGAAAGAGAGCAGGCAGGCCTGTCGCCAAGTTTAAATACAATTCGTTCCCTTTGTGACAACTTTCTTTGTGATGGTGTGACTGAGGGTGACTCAATAATAATCAATCAATTTCCATTGGAAAGAGAGGTTCGAATTCGCTAGCGTTATCAGAATAAGGTAGGTAGTGCTGAGAAGAGAACTAGATGTTTGAGATCGAAAAACAGAGAAATCAGGCTTACCCGTGACAGAGGCATTATGACTGATACACCGACTTGCTGCCCACCCATGCTCCAGGGCATCTCCCAACTTGCAAAATGGGCGCTCTCCTCTAAAATGGAGGGGTGAACAATATGTAGTTGACTCTGATATCTGAGCTCCAGATCTCCACCCCTAGAACCCGATAATTTTGGAACGGGTCATTCCATATGGGTGAGGTTTCAAGTGGACGATGCAGGCTAACAGCCAGGAAACAACACCCATCCTCAGTTTCAAGAATATGCTCTATATGAGCAGGGAGCATACGGCCGGAGTTAGTGGAAGGGAGAAGGATAGAACCATTGCCTCAGTGTTGAGTTCTCATCGAATAGCGAACACCACGATGTGTAATGTAATGGCGAGAAACAACAGTTTCTGGAACTTGAACATCAGTTTGCTGCTCCTCCTGGAGACGACGAAAAGCATTGAGAAGAGCCTGCGACAATTTGTGGCCACTGGAATGCGTATTATGGTCACTTGGCTGGAACATGAGGGCATCAGTCAAGTGTGTATCACGCATCCTTGGAGCAACAACCCTCTCGAACATGGGCTAACATTCGTGAATTGGCTGCGTGCAAGTCGGCAACTTGAAAAGAGCTCAGAGCTTGGCAGAACGGTAAAAACCTTCTGCCATAGTAGTTTCGTACTGGCCTACAAATTTCATCTCGATAAAAAATCACAAAACTAACCAGGCACGTAGTTAGTCGACACATTCTGCAAGGTGCCATACAACCGCTCAAAAAAAAAGGTCCACCATCCGTGAACTGGCCCATACATCAGCAGAAATTCAGGTATATGCAGTGCGAAATGATAATTGGGTTTTGCAACGAAGTCAAGAAATTTCAAATGGAGTAGCCCCCTATACCAACACATGTATGCTGCATAATCATCAGCATGCTGTTGAGAAGTGCTACAGGAACAGGCGATGATGACAGCCGAGACCAAGCACAAAGTCATTTTGAGGAGCATCATATGATGCTCATCCGGTTTGTCGGCCCATAACCGGATTAACGACATAGGTAAGGTGGTAGTGCAGAGAGAGCACCAGTCATCGGCCTTAAGCTTTCCACCACTAAGTACCGGTGGTTTAGTTAACCACGATGGATGGACCATGTGCTCGATGTCCTCTAGTATCTTGGTGATTTCAGAGGCGGTGAAGAGGGAGCCCAGGTCCTCTGAGGTGTAGACGATGTCGTAGTCCTTCTCCAAAGGTTCTTGCGATTCGCGTTCATCCAGAGTACTACACTAAATACTCGTGATGAGTCCTGGCAGATCTAGAAAGAAAGTGTCACAGACCCATTGAAAAATAACTTTTACGATGTCCTTTTTTGTCCAGTTAGACTCCAATGGAATGTGTAGGGCTTCAGCCAACTTTTTGAGCACTTCCTTGTTCAGCTTCGAAAAGCGGTTGAGCGCATCCCCGTAATCTTTAGTCTCCTCTTCTTCCAGATAAGCATTCATGGGGGTACTGAGCCAGGATATCAGCTTGTCCCAGGCATCCACCACACCCTGGGTAGACAACAAAGGTTTCTCGACATCTATGTCAACAACAGGTGCAGGCGTCATCCTCTCATATGCCTGTTTCTGAGTCCTATGCTTTGGATAGAATCCCAGGATTATGCAAAAATGGTCCTCGAGTAAGCCAAGAAGCAAATTATGCATGGGGTCGACAACTACATGGCGGGTTATGTCGAAATAAGGAAGACGTTCCAATTTGGACCAGTGCCTACCATACCAAGAGAATATGTCATCATGCTCCCTAGATGTTTGTGCTGAGCAGAACTGCTGACCCTGTGCCTGACACTCCTCATTGGTGTGAAATACCCATGTACTCATATCATAATTACTCAAGTCACCATGCCGCTTGTCACATTGACAGTGAGAACAGAATTTGTTAGCACTGTGACTAGCAAAAGCGGCAAATTTACGTGCTGAAGGGATGTCACAGACAAGAGCTATCAGAGCACACCTAACACGACAACCCTCCGGATAATTCGAAGTCTTGGAGAAGTAAACTCCTGGGTTCCAAAAGTCGAGAAGATCGTCAATGAGCGGTTCAATGAAAGGGTTGCATACTTCGACGTTCACTTCCCGAGGACCTGGAATGATGCCTGCGAGAAACATGTTCTCGGGCTTATAGTGTTCCTCGATCAGGATGTTCAAACAGACGAGAGCTACACTCAAAATTCACGAGCAACGGAACCATGGAATATATCCCACAATGTGGTCGGCACGTCACCCTTCAGTGCATCCCAAGCTTTGTCCATTTTCATCTCGAGGTCGGGACGAGCTGTTAAGGAGGCAACCCAGTCTTTAAGGTTGAAGGAGATGATAGGAAGAATGGGAACCGCAAACTCCTTGCCGTCTTTTATTTTTGGACAAACAAGCTGCCTACAACACGACTGTTTGCCTTTAGAAGTGTAAAAATGACCATTGCATCATCGGGGGTATGAAATAACTCCATCAACGACAATGGGCTTGTGTGTTTTCCGACATCTTGCATTTGGGCAGGTTGCCATAACCGTGGACTTGGCCTCTAGCTGAAACTGATTGATGATACTGTCAGGACTTGTAGGAAAGTCGGCGAGGACAGACTGCAGGGTGTGCGACAATGGAGATGTAGACACATAGCTTGTGGCTATCTGAATGATGTATGCTGTCATCGCTAGGAGCCATGCGCATCCTCACTGGGAGAGACCAAACAGCGCTGAGCAGACAACCATCATAAAATTGACCAATTGGAGAAGGGGATGAACGTGTGAGAGTAGTGGCACAAAGTGATGGTCTAAACTAGGTCAACACAAAGCATTTGCGGGTAGCAAAATCATATATACCTGTTTGATAGTATCCTGGCTGAGCTTCTTTCGCCAACTTTGCCCGAATCTTGCGAGAGGTGCGAGTGTTCTGACAAAACTTGACTTCGTTTTCGAAAGAGGTCAAAAGAATGTTCAATTTTCCACTTGTTTCCATAAACATTTGTTGCGCAGAGTGCCAACTCCGCAGCACTGCACGAATGATAGCAGCCAGATCAGTTGAAAAAGAGCCCAGCCGCTCAATCAAAGGTTTAAGCTCTTCAGATCGTTGCTTCAACTGATCATTGGAGGAACTCTCTGTCATACGAATGCGAGATTCGCTCCCCTGAGCAATGTTGTCAATTTGATCACGAATTGTGGAGATGTTGCGGAGGGCCTTACACTCGCCTTCTATTCGATACGATTGAGCTGTAACAGAGGGGACTTGCAAAGGGGAGGATGTATCGGGAGTACTGGCTGCCATTTCAGTCTCAGTACGGCAAAGGATTTGTGTTTGAATTTGGGAAAGATCTTCTGCAGCAATTTGGTTGTGCTCTGACCTCACATGAGCTGCAAATTGTTGAGCTGTCATCATTCAGCCCATCTGCCCCGTATGTGGGTCAACAACAGCATTACACCTGCCTGAGATACATTGACAAAGATGGTCGGCTTTGTCGCAGTTCTTGCGTGTCATTCCGGGAAAATAGAAAGTCTGACTGTGTGATACAAGTGCCAAACTGTATCAAATGTCTGTGAGGGCCAACCGCACAGACTAGCAAGACTACGTATACAGCAGTGAGATCAAGTGGTGGCCAATCATGTGAGCACCTGACAACTTGACCAACGTCATGCATATATGCACATGGTACATGGCCAGGATCCGGATGGATCCATCAATCATGAATGTTATTAATTACAAGTATATACGATTAAAGACATGGCTACAATGAAAAATGAGATAACGGGGATCACTAAACTAGACTTCCAGCGATACGATGGAGGGGAGCCTTTAAAATGAATTTGAATGTGTTTCTTCCGAATCTCATGAGCTAGGCATGCAAATTTAAGAGAATATAAACCTTTTTTATCCAAATTGATATCTTAGGCAGTGTCAATGATGCGGCAACAACGAGGAACCAATTTATAGACTGGCCGGCATCCAGTGCTTGAACTCGTAGTACTAAGTTGACGACTGTAAATGTCAATGATCACGTATGTAGTTCATATTGACAGTGCTCGTACCCTCTTCATGATCCATAGCTTGAATTTGGTACCCAGTTCGTACATCTATGACATGAACTGTCCCACCCCATACTGTAGGATCTATGCATAAATGACTTATAACATATTATACCCCTTTTGCATGAAGTGCTGATAAATTTGGCAGGCGTTGTCCTAGCCCTTTTGCCACAGCTGCCTGACTCTGCCATTGCTCAAGGCAGCCCTGGCAGATGTCTGGCATCATGGCATGCCATGGCAGGTTATTTTTGGAAAGTCCCTTAAATAAAATGATATAAAATCAGATAAAATCAGATAAAATAAAAGAAAGTAAAATAAACTAATAAAAAATCAGATAAAAATAAAAGATCAAATATAGACCATAGCCTTGACTGTGAGAACTTTTTGCTATCTTATATGAATAGATAGAGAATTTCAGTGTGGTTTCAGTAATAGCACTCATTTCACATGATGTGTCACCTAATTAGATAATGCTTTGACTGTGGGAACTTTGAACTTCCTTATATGGATAGGTAGAGAATTTCAATATGATTCTGATAGAAACATTCATTTTGATGTATGTGGGGTATGATAGATGACCTCACTAGGCAAGCCTTGACTGTGGGAACTTTTAACTTCCTTATATGGATAGATACAGAATTTCAATACAATTCTGAACCACCCATTTTTTATATGTGGGGCATGATACATGACCATATTAAGCAAATCTTGAGCGTGGGAACTTTTGACTTCTTTATATAAATAGGTGCAGAATTTCATTGTGGTTCTGATGGTACTATCCATTTTGCTAGACATGCTCTTGTTATTGCATAATTTGCATTTTATTCACAAAAAGCCAGCAATGAAACTAAAAATAGACCCATACTTAGCATGTATACACCCTTATGAGCATGCATTCACTTTCTATAGGCTTATACTCAATAGCTATAGGCCAGTATCCAGTATCCAGCCTATTATAGACTTCTATTCAATAGACCTATATACTTGAATTCCATTCAGTACCAGTCAATGTTGGTCAATGCTGGTCAATATTTATTGAATACTGTGAATACAGGTCAATATAGTAGACTGGTCCATAGCTGATTGAATATATGTGTAAAAACTAGTTTTATATCCAGGTTGACATTATATACTTGGATTTGCCAAACCATCTGAGCCTTTGATAGATTCAATATTCCAGATCTCAGGTCCACTATATGCATA
>QLOY01001624.1:0-27865 GCA_003313965.1 Megacollybia marginata
GCTCACTAGATATAGTTACCATATGCTATATAGCCCCATTCATTGTCATTACATCTGCAATATACCTCAAGGAGGAGGGGGTAACAGTATATGTGCCCAAATGGTTGTGGAAATGGTGATTCCTGTGGCCGGCCAAGTAGCCGGTGCTGGCACATTTCTCGGGTCCGCACTAAAAATATTCACAGCGCTTGCTTGATGCGACATAAAATTCTCGAAATAGGCAAAGTAAGAAGCCAAGAGGTATGTCTTTCAGCCTGGAATGAGCTCTTAGATCCTGATGCCAGAACCAGTCTAGTAATAGCTAATATATGCTAAGGTGGCCAACTAGTGGGGTGTAGATAGTATATCCTACTTCTTTGATATATCAGTCAACATCGCCGCAATTGTAATTTGACGCATCGAATCTTCAGATCTTCAGACACTGCAAAACAAATCTAAGTACAACAAAAAAGAGACGTTTTAAAACGGTTGCTCTGCCAAAACCTCCCCGACTTTAACCGCTAACACATCCATTCCCTTCAACTCTGCCGCAAAATACGCTTTCAACCGCTGCGGCTGAACTCCTTTCTCCCTCACCACCTTGTATAACTGGTCATACCCCTGCGGATTATCCTGGCGTCGGATCAAACATGTCAATTCACGCTTTTTGGTGTAGACCAAGATACCATAACCTGTCGGTTCGGCTTGGAGGCTTTTGTGATCGTCGATTGGGACTTGGGCCTTAATTATGATGCTTTTTATTGAGCCGGGGGACATCGAAGGGTGGGTTGTTCCTTTCCCAGTGGGAGCGCGACGGGAATTCTTGGGTGCACCATATGCTCCGAATTGGACATCTCGGATCAAATCAGAGACGGAGATCAGGTTAGAGATTTTAGGATCGTAGTATGGTTTGAGGATGACAGTGTTGGAATCGTCAAAAGCCTTACAAATCGGCCTGTGGCGTAGCCAATCGGATTCTGTATTGGCGTCAGACGTAATCAAGCAAGAAATGGAAGCGTACTTTGACACTCCTTGGAACAATACCGCTGAATCTTGCATTGATTACACAACAAGAGGTTGACGTCGGTTTTACTGCAACATCCGCACTTCTTTCCATCCCTCAGAGCCTGTTCACCGTTGCGTTTACGAATCCAAGTGGTGATACGAGCCACGACCTCCGGACCTCTCAGCAACATCGCACTACGCGGTGTACAGTTATCAACATCAGGCAGATCAACTTCGGCTCCAAACTCCATAAGAATATCAATAGTATCCAAGAGTTTGTGTTGCATAGCGGCAATGATAGCAGGCGAAGCGAAGCAATCTTGATAATCCACGTTGGCTCCGTTTTCGAGGAGGATCCTTGCCAATTGCGTTTTCTCATAGGGAGACATACAGCTGCATACAGAGGTGGTGAAGAGCGGTATATCCTAGAATGTCAGGAACATCTGGAGGTATTCCTTTCGCCAGCAGAAACCGTAGAACCTCGGCATGCTTCAACTTCGCTGGGTCATCACCGGGTAGCACTGAGACACGTTGGGCACCAGCTACTGTGATGGTTGCGTATCCAAATTTAAAGGCAGTTTCTGTTCCTGTTAGAGGCGGGGTATTTCCGGAATTTATAACCTGCGGATTGCTGAACTACTGGTCGAAACACTGGCAGGCGGAAGGCAAAAATACCTTTGCTACTTCGTCAAGCTGTCCAAGGTAACAATTCATTGCAAAATCTGATAGCTCATTCATAGGATTAAAGTTCAGGGACTCTGTAAAAGCGGGAAATTTCAACGAAATCGGTCTGAATTGATTACTTGCAATCGTACCATTTTTGTACAGATCTCGGAGCTTCTGACCACCATTCTTTGCAGTAAGAGGAGTGGTACAGTCCAAGAGGTGCTGCATTTCAGGCGTAACCATCATTTTGCAGCTGGAGATCATTGTAGAGATGCAGAGAGCTAAACGTGGATCCACGTGATATTGTTATTATGTATCCCGCTGTAAGACTTGGAAGTCCAACTATTCAGACGTGGTGACGCCGCTGAGGCAGCTAACGTCGTCCAACTTTTCCTTTTCTCCGCGGAGCGGTGTAGTAAACACCAAGACGAATTAACGTAATCCGAGGTTGTCCGAGTCTTCGAGCTTCAAGCTGTCCGAGTCAGTGCTATGAGTCGTCGTCATCGTGGCTTAATACAAACCATGGTGAATATCAAGTCCTACATTGAATAGTTAGTATTCAAAGACAGAGTAGTGTCCCACTATCAATATATTGTGTTCGCCTCTGGTATCGGATCTTTCATGTTTAAGTTGAGATTAGCGCCTGCATCCGACGCTTGAGGATGGATTGATTCTCCAGACGCCGGTCTGTTTGAGGCACCATTGGTGTCAAGATGAGGTCTCGTTCTTGGGAGATAATTCATTCTAGTGAGTACAGCATATATCGTTACCAGCACACCGAAACTACAATAACACTTGCCTGTTAGCGTTACCCGGAACTGAATGAGACTCAGCTCAGCAACAGCCTGAGCTCAGGGCGAGCCGCTCTCAATTTCGTCGTCTGATCATCTCTCAGTACGACATATCCGGTGACTTCAAGGACGGATAGAGACGGAACAAGTCTTGGTCTGACATTGTCTTCCGTTACTAGTCGGTTGATGAAGTTGTTCGTATACGCCAACGGACAATTGAGTATCAACGACGTAAGGGAGGGAGCTGCTTCGAGAACTTCAATGCATTCCATATCTTGGAGAAATGTTGACTTGAGTGTAACATAAGTCAAAGCCAGGGAGTTGGATCGCTGAAGGAATGATACAAGGTCGGAAACTCGATCAAGCCCGCTGACTGAGAGACGGTCGAGGGATGGAGCTTTTAGATATCTGAAAAGATGGATCGGGCCAGCCTTGCCTCTGCGGACAGTAATCCTTGAGAGATGGGAAAGGGTGATTTCAGGGGAATCAATGCCATCAACGTCGTCTTCGTCATCTGGCTGCAAGGAAAGGTTGTGCAGGTTGGGAAAGCACTTCAAGCCTTCAAGACAGTCAGAAGAGGTGGCATATGACAGGGAAGTAGATAACAGTTCGATTTGGGAGAATGGTATCTTCATTTTGAGATATTGTGTAGGATGACCATGAAGTTCCCGCAAATTGGGACAGAATTGAAACATACTCGATAGCGTGGATTCCACGTTTCGATGATCAAATTCATCAGCGAAATCATATATGTGAAGGGTTGTAAGTAAGGGAAAAGAGGTTTCCAACGAGGGGAAAGTGACCAACGACGTAGAGGGTAGGTGGAGATGTAAATTTTTCCAACGATGGGCTGTGGGGAACAATGCTTGAAGAACGGGATTATCTGAGTAAGAAACACTGTCTTTGCTGTAGATGGAGACCGACAATGGATGTCGGTTGGATCGCTCAAGTTGGACTGCGAGGATTGAAGCTGCACGATCTGGCACCGGTCCCTGCCCCCACCGAAGCAAAGAAAGATTAATGCGTACTGTAGACCAAAGCCGAGGGAGAGAGAGCGCTGTAATACGCCATTGCCTCGAAACACGGGGCAAGGACCATATTATTGACTCTTTGGGATCATAGGAACGAGTGACTTCATCTTGTGACACATTTTCATTGACGAGCCACTTGAATATTTCATCCCAAACATCTCTAGGAACCCGACGGATAGGGTGCAAGATGACCTTGTAGTCGAGGATTTTCTGCTGTATCCTTGTTCGTTTCGTGAACAATTCGACTAGCTTCTGCTGTAATGGGGCCATCTGAGCATCAATTTCGACGAGTTTCGCATTCTCTTCAGCAATAGCCCCCTGAATTTCTGTGATTTTCGCCTTGCAAGGAGGGTCGTTGGACTTCCGTAAGTCGGAAGCTGTAAGGTTCGATAATTTCTGTAGAATTTCTTTCTCCAAAAGTTCGAGCTGCGCTGGGGAGTAAAAGCAGAGACGGCACGGATCCAGTTGCATTGTTTGCTGGGCAGATTAGCTAGGTGTAGCTTCTATAGTGCTGCTTACATATTGTGTCGTCGTCAAGCGGATCGGTGGGCAACCAGCGTGACATCACGTGGAGGGACTTCTTTATGGCGCAAGCACTAGTACTTCGCTGCGGTCTGTCTATCTACACCAGTGTAGACTGTCGCTAGGCTCAGCCCGCAATACTCAATGCTGATGTCTATCTCAGAACTTCTCAGAAGCAACTCATTGCTTTGAGCATTCTGGTCGTTATCAGCAGACTGTCGTGGTGTTTTCCTACCGTTCCTGTCACTCAAGGGTTCAGATGTTTATTGTGATATCAGGAACCTCCCCACCACAAGAGGCATCGACCTGTGAACGTCATACTGGCATTTTCATCACATTTGAGCGAAAGCCACCAACCTTCTAGTGACACCAACAGCTTCACGTTGATGAGGGACAGCTTATCAATGGAAGCATGCTCCTCATCTGAGTGCGAACAGTTTTCCTGCACCCATTCGAATTGTACGTCGAGAGAAAGATCTTGGTCACATGCTCAGAATCCCTTCCGTCCGTCAGACTCTTAGTCTCTACATTCAGAACGTCAACATCACGCTGGCATTCCCATCCTGCTTAAGCAGTCTTCTCGTGGTCTCGGCTTTGCTCGCGGAGAAATGATGTCACGCTGTCGCATGTTTCTTTGCAGACACACTGATGAAGATACGGTATGCTCTTGCTGCCTATCCGTGATATTGCCTCGTTGAAAATAGCGCACGAACGATGTCATCTCCTGCGTACATCTCCCACTCCAGCCCTTCCACGTCTCTGCGCCCCGGTGGTTCAGGATGTTTGGAGGAGGTGGTCGATATATCATGAGTCGACGACGGATTCATCCACACCAGTTACCTACGGTGACACTCCTCAGATCACTATCATTGCGCAATAGGTGCATAATTGCCGTCACGCATGAATACCTATTACCGAGCCATCTTGCAAAGAAACGCGATCCTTAACTCGTGAAGTATCCTTTCCCTTCCATCGTTACTGGGTAACAGACTTCACTCACATGATCTGTTTCTGGTGCCGAGATATTGAGTGAGAAGGCTAAAGTGATGTACCGGCGGGTTTATGCGAGTTCAGTGGCGACTGACGCTTCTCAGTTCCTCTACTTCGCGACGGTTAAGGGACGTGCAGTACGCATTGGATGCAGCATGGCTTTGTGAACAGAAAGTTGCTTATGATAATAGGAAACCAACAAACGACGAGTTTTGCTGTTGTGTAACCGACAATAAGTTTGTGGGAATGTGTCACGTGTCATTTTACTTCCTGCTTCGCTCTTTCACTAGGATTTCTCTACAGTGGCAATAGCCTATAAAATGGAGACAGAATGGGACGATAGCAAATCTGATCCGTCGAACGATTATCCCGATCCGTCTGATGACTATACTGCCGAAAACCCCATGTCATCGGATCTAGCATCACAATTGTTGTCCGTAGCGGTCTATGAGCGCGAGCACTTAAAATTGAGGCTTGCTGAGCTAGAGAAGAAGATTCACTCCTATCGTGAGATCGTTGTGCCCATCTCACACCTGCCAGAAGATACTCTGCGTGAAATCTTCGTGCGCTGTATCACTGATCAAGATGCATCTTTTGAACCCAGATCGACTCGTTGCTTGCCCAAACCTGTCCCCATATGTTTAGCACAGGTCTGTAGCTCATGGAGGAGCATCACAATGTCAATGCCTGCGTTGTGGTCGACGCTCTACGTTCGATTCCACCCCGATCGAACAGACCACATCCGTATCACTTGCGTACAAGCCCATGAATGGCTAGCACGGTCTGGTACGCTTCCCTTGACGATCCTTGTCGATACTTCGTTCGGTACACTGGATGACAATGAGGACATCATCCTGTTCATCAAATCCTTAATTCAGTACTCCCATCGTTGTCGTATCCTTCGTTTCGCCTGTCCTCACACGTGGTTAGAATCGTGGACCTCTGTCAGCCCCGCTGATGTCCCGATACTTAGGGCATTTGAGCACCGGCAGCTGTTTTATTGGAAGACCAGCCCAGGCGATGTATACACTCTGTGGAGTTCTCTCAAGTTACTATCCGCCACAAGCTTGAGAGGGGTGAGTTTGATAATCCCCCATGTTCCACCCGAGTATGATATGCCACGGCTGCTACCGCTTGACCACGTTGCATTCGCAGCCCTAACTCAACTCCACCTGCGTACTGGACATGCTAGTCTCGTTGAAATGTGGCATATTCTCAATTGCTGCCCACAGCTTGAGCAATGCCTTCTTGCTCCTGGTCGTCGAAACCCAACCAACGATGCGAGTATTCCAGAGGGAAGCACTCTAATTCTTCCAAATCTGACGACGCTGAGGATGCACGACACTCGTGGGAGTCTGAATGAGGTACCTGAATTCTTTTCCCAGTTGGATCTTCCAAGCTTGGATTCTTTCCAGCTATACACAGTTTACACAAATGCCCCTTGGGCGGGGATGGAATGCTGTTTACGGGTCACAGATTTGTGTATAGACTCCTGCAAGCTGACCAACCGCACCTTTCGTGATCTTCTGCGCGGAAACCACTTCATACGGCGGTTGCGACTTGCCACTTCACAAACATCGGAGGAGATTCTTCCATATCTCTTCCCAGATCCAGATACGCCAGAGCAAATGTTATGTCCCCAGCTTGAAATTCTCGAGATCGACAAACTACTATCATGGTCTACCTCCAACCTCATTACACTGCTTACGACTCGAGTCCTGCTTCGTCAAGTGTTTCTTGATATTGAAGACGTTGATATGACTCTCCTCCAGAAACTTGAGGATTTGGAGTCAACCTTGCCAGTCCGAGTCAGCATCACATGCAAGACATTGAAACGTCACTATTCAGGGTACTACGGCAGGCATGAGAGGCTGGTTCAGTCTCCTGAATGGCCGCTTTCTGACTGGGAGCTTACCGGCGGTACTTTGTTGAGCGAATAGTATAGATATATAGTGTTGAAAAACATTCTCAACAATTGACGTATCAGATATAGCAAAGGACTTTTTAGGATGAATGTTGCAACTTTAATTTACCAACTCTGCCTTGTTATATGCTATTAAACCATGGGGGTTATTGGTTATACAACAGCTAGCAACGTAGGATGAACGTTCGAATTTTAATTTAATTTCTTCCTTTTTGTATCTGACTCAGATTGATAAATTCATTCCCTCATTAGTGGGCGCTAGAAAGAACAGGCTTACCACGGCGAGGATCATTATGAGACGTCAATTTAGGATCTATAGGGTCTCTATTCCACAATCCAGTGTGACAACTATGCATAGTATTATATTATTATACCAAGGTAAATCTACGAATCATTGGCTATCCCGTGGCAGTTCTCGAATATGGAGTAATGAATTGATCTTTGCAGTCAAGGCTAGACGCCACCGCACTGGGTTATTTCAGCCTCGATCGAGCTGTCAATAGTGCGAGAACCTTGCGAGAACCTCGGGCAGTTGGTCATCTATGATCAAAAGCGTCGGCATGTGTCGTGATGATGCATCTTCTACATTGTCCTGATTGAGATGAACGTACTCAATTCTTTGAATTGATGTCGGGATGGTCGAATTGAACATCCGAAAACAGGTTTGAGACAAGGGAGAACATGCGTGTATCAAGCTACTTTGTTGACAGCCGGAATTAATTTCTTTCTCTATTTATCTTCATCATTCCATGAATCAATGACAGTTACATAATTGATGAATGGACTCGTTCGAAGATGTCACTCCAGGTCAAGTCATCTATCGAACGGTTTATTTTTCTGTACCGACCCGAGCCTCTGTATAGCATAAATACTGTGAAATTGGACATCGAAGTCAAGGATGTACGAGTCTATCGGAGTCTATTGAACCGTTGAAGTGCTGAAGCTTAAAATATGGACTCGGAGTTACTTCATGTCCGCATTCTTTTCAATGGCAGTGCGTACTAAAAGAAACACAGGCTTAATCGAGCTCTCTGCGTATATAGGCTTGAAGCTTTACCTTTCGATATTACAGAGAAGCCAATGACGGACTCCCGTCGGAACCAGTTGACTGTTTTGTCATGTAACCTTGACACGCCGGCAATACTACACCCACTGTTTCCTTTTAACGCTTTTGAGCCCCAATTAGAGTCTACTGGTGGTCTTCTACTTTGAAGAGCCTAATAGTCGAATAAATGACTTGACCTTGAACGTGTTGTTTTACAAGTTGCCACAATGCTCAGCAATGCATGTAGTAGGCCCGGTCTTCTCGCTCGGATGAACGAAGCGTTGACCTTGCTAATTCTACCGACCTTCTCTTCTCTCGGCAGCTTAGACAGATTGAATGGAACAGTTTATAACTTAAAAACCCATGCAATTCAAGGACTGGTCTCTAGAGTCAGTCTTCGAGCAGCTCGACCAGTGTGCATTACCCCCTTGTCTTTCGCCATGCCCTTTGCACGCTTCGTGGCCATTTCCATTCTATTAACTGCAGTGGGCATTATCAATGCATCGCCCGTTATCCATGAAGCCAGGGCCGCCGACACTACGGTGCCTACTTCCACTTCGGCAACTTTTAACTACAGCTGCACTCAGCCTGTCACCTCTCCCAACAGTTCTGAGTACAGCACCGAACATTTCATTCTCGAGAATCTTCCGGATCCTATAAATCCGACGCCCGTGTTCTGGAGCGGACGACTCGACGGAAATGGATCCGCCCTCGAGACCGCGGCCGAACAATGTGCGCAAAACAAGACGGGTGCCACTATTGGCCAGCTCATGTGTAACTCCCCTAAAACTTTCATTATGCCTTTGAACAATTCTGATCCACTGTGGACGTTTTCTTCAGAGGTCTTTGCCTATTACACAGGTCACAAGGCTTACGTCGTTATTGGAGATGCGATAGTTACCAGCACTTGGTTCAACACTGAGTGGCCGACCTTGAAGGAGAACCCGAAGGTTGAGGCCGTCATTGGCCTTAACCCCAATACCTGTGCTGAGCATTGCTACTGGAAGTGCGTCAATAACGCCACCGAGTGTTCTGTAACTTTTATTTCACTGTTTCGATCTTTCTTGGTCTGATTTGTTGTTCTCCAGGGACTTAGTGGTTGCACGCTTCAGGTATCTCAACCGAACTCCAATTATAAGCATTGAACTTCCTTCTAGGCTGATGTATAAACTTGAAACTATGATGCTATTTCATGAAATGCCATTCTCTAGTGAGTTCTCAATCTATTCCGAAGTACAACGTTCTTACTCTTTTAATAGATGTTTTTCTCTTTTAATGCAATGTACGTCAATGGTGCAACCTAAGTGTTGCCCAAGTGACGGATGGCTTCGTCTGCGACATCTATTTGATTTGAAAACTTGCAGTCACTATGAATAATATTGTACTGAATAACTTCAGACACGAAAAATGGCTTGGTGAGTAGAATTTCGACGAGCGGCACAATGCACATCGCGTGCGAACTCTGGACTCGGAGCCTGGCAGTTATTTTGAACAGTTCTGATCGAGGTCGTGTCAGAGACTGACAGAGAGTAGTGGTATCCATTTCAAGTTTAAGGTTATACCTTCAACTCGGGCCTGGGTACCATTTGAGAGTACACATTCGAGGAATTTGATCCGTTTATCAGGATTGACATGCTTGACAGCCTTGACTACCGGATTTTGTGACATCTCCTTCATCAACAGGTAGTCAGCTTAACCAACAGTACTGACCATTTATAATCGAAGACGATGTGAGGGACAAGAGTGGATCAGAAGAAAATGCACTCATTAATATCTCACAGGTTTGCGACTCGGAAGTTCGGGCAATCTAAGAGTGATAGAGAAAGTCCTGGAACCTGTAAATCGCAACCGGCACCCAATTGTGAGCTGTGAGCATCACCACGTGCAGTTCTGGCGTATCGACACCTGCCTCATTGAGTAGGCTTGCTCTTTTCGTCGAGCTCATTCCCACTATATTAGTCGCATACCGATCATGGAATGGTTTGAGTAAGCTGCAGCCTAAATTACTACAGAAAGCGACCAAAAATCCTACAACGACAGCGATCTGAATGGCGCTGGGACAGTCAGCAGCAGCGATTAGGGAGTCGGGACAGAATGCCAGTGTTACAGTTGCCGTAGAATAAAGAATTGATGAGCTTGCTTAACAATTAGGGATGCAACTTCTGTGCTGGTCCTGCTAGTGTCGGTGCTCGAGGAAGGTGAGACCAACCTAAGAGAAAACGCAGCCAACAGTCATGATGAGGCAGATGTACGCATAGCGCTAGAAGCAGTGGAGAAGACGCCAACGATGAGACAAGAACGGTAGCTGACTATATGCCAGTTTTTGTTTAGATCCTCTGTAATCAAATTCGCCAAGGTGTTGACTCACCTTAACCGGGACAATCAAGTTTCCTGCATATACTGACATCAAGCTGTACGTTATAGAAGCCGACGGACGTTGGAACCAGCCGTTGCCCGTTTTGGAAACTCGGCACTGCGGCAATGCGCAATCCAGTGCTCGATATTTTCTTTTGACGGGTTTGAGCCAATTAGAGTCCATTAATGCAACATTAATGTTCTTATACACCTCCAAAAACCTAATAACTGAATTGACAAACTCGTTTCAACAAATCGCGGTAATGCTCGGCATGTGCCGAGACATTCGTCTAGGCGTCTTCCAAATCTCGTCACTTTTATTCGCCACAATTTTTGACACTTCTATTCTTTCATTAACTTCTTTTACATCCGAGATTTACATAGATTCGATCGGAGGAATGAGAGATGATGGCGAAGGGCTGTAGACGGTCATTAATTGACGACGTACAACAGGGGCCACTTACTTGTTCAAAGGCCGCGGTCCGTCCACGATTGAATGGGGTTATGAGCCTGAAATGGAATCAGCTTAGATAGACTGAATGGTCGGCAGGCTGTATAAGATCCATCCAATTTGACGACTGGTTACCAGAGTTGGTCTCTCTACCAGTGTGCATTTCCCCCTCGTCTTTCGCCATGCCTTCTGCAGTCTTCGTTGTCATCTCCATTCTGCTTGGTGCTGTAGGCATGATTGATGCCTCGCCCGTTATCCATGAAGGTAGGGCCGACACCACGGTGCCTACTTCCACTTCGGCAACTTTTAACTACAGCTGCACTCAGCCGTCACCTCTCCCAACAGTTCTGAGTACAGCACCGAACATTTCATTCTCGAGAATCTTCCGGATCCTATAAATCCGACGCCCGTGTTCTGGAGCGGGCGACTCAGCGGAAATGGATCCGCCCTCGAGACCGCGGCCGAACAATGTGCGCAAAACAGGACGGGTGCCACTATTGGCCAGCTCATGTGCAACTCCCCTGCCAACTTCACTATGCCTTCGAACAATTCTGATCCACTGTGGACATTTTCTTCAGAGGTCTTTGCCTATTACACAGGTCACAAGGCTTACGTCGTCATCGGAGATGCGATAGTTACCAGCACTTGGTTCAACACTGAGTGGCCGACCTTGAAGGAGAACCCGAAGGTTGAGGCCGTCATTGGCCTTTACCCGAATAACTGCACCGATCATTGCTACTGGAAGTGCATCAATAACGCCACTGAGTGTTCCGTAAGTTTTATTTCTAAGTACCACTCAATCTTCCTTGGTCTGATTCTTTGTTCTCCAGGGACTTAGTGGTTGCACGCTTCAGGTATCTCGACTAAACCTCATCGACTCTAAATACTAATACTTCTTCTAGGCTGATGAGTAGACTTGAAACTATAGTGCTATGCTTTGAAATGCTCTTTTCCAAGTAGGTTCTCGATCCATTCGGGAGTGCGGTACACTTACTCTTTAAATAGACACTTTTTCTTTGCTTTAGATCTTGTGATTATTACGATGTACGTCTAATTTCACGCTGCCAGTGTGAAGAAATATTATATTCTATGTATTGAGATGAGCATTGAAATATTGACCAGTTGATCGAGTTTTTGACCTTTTCCTGAGTTATTTGCTTGAAGCTTACATTCTGCACTAAATATGACTCGTAGTATCAACAAGACGATACCGTGATACAAGTGATTGATATCCATGTATGTTACACCTTCAACTTGAATATGATTTTCTGTGGTTGAAATACATACCCGAACCAGCAATCAAGCTTGGCCGTTCCTCTAGGTTTTGTGACGAATTTCCTCCATCAGCGGGTAGTTGGCCTAACCAACAGTACTGTCTATTTATGATTGAACGGAATTGTGAGTTATCTCTGAGTATTTTCCGAGGGACAAGAGCGATAGAGAAAGTCTTGGAACCCGTAAATTGCAACCAACATCGACTTTTGAGAAGTGCGGAACCAACCCTGACAGGAATTGCGGCCAACAGTCATGATATGTTCCATATCCACAGAATAGTGTACTACACATAACGCTGGATGCAGTGAAAAAGACGCCAACAATGAGAAGAGCACGGGAGCTTCTTATACGCTAGTTTTTCTTTGGAAACATACTAAATTTTCTCTGATCGAGGTCGCCGTCCTCTCGAAGACTTTTACATTCTTCTCAACGGCGGCGCACGCCACAAGCCAGGGTCTAGAATACCCTGACCGGGCCAATCAAGTCTCCTGTATACGTATTTAGGCTCAAAGCTATGCGGTATAGAAGCCAACGGACATTGGAACCAACCGTTGCCCATTTTGGAAACTCGGCACGCCATTACACTCAATCACGATACGATGAGAAAAGATCACTTACCCGGAAAGCATACTTCATCGAGCCTTGAGAGATGTATCCACCCTGGTGTGCACCATTCCGAATATTCGTTCGCCAGAGAATGGCTATCTGAATCTTATCATCATCTTGGGAAGTAGTCTCATGAAGGTTTCCCGATTCGTCAACCGACACTGTTATCCGTTTGAATGAGTAATCCATGAATGTTATATCTGCTGGGCGGGGTTCCAGGATAGCAGGCCGAAAAGCACTTTCATAGGGGGCAACTCGCTTTGGAGATGTAGTGTCTGCCAATATGTCAAACAGGTACCATTGTCACAAATCAAACTTACTTGTAGCAGCACGAGGCCGCTTTTGCACTTGACGAGGGGGCGTAGATGGTGGAGGCATACCGATGGAATCATCATCCGCTGTCTGTCACAATGAAGAGACAATATCAAAGTTTTCTGCACTCACCTCCTCATGTACCATAACACGAAGCGATATCCGTCTCTGCTCTAAATCAGTCTTTGTGAGAATGGTTCGGAGCTTTTGGCTGAAAACATTCCGAGAGTGTCCGCAAGCTCAGAATCGGATGGTGAAAAGTCAACACATTTAGTTCCTGTCCGATTGATAGCGAACAAGGCCCTAATTAAACAGAATAGTTAATATTTGACACAGAAACAGACAATCGCTTACTGTTCAAAGTCAGGTATCGGTATATATTTATTAGTGGGAACAGACTTGTATTTATCCTTGGCCATTGAGCGACACCAGCCCAGAACATCAAGCAGAGTTGTGGTCTCTGTGAAAGACTTCAAAAATGAGGGTGTTTGAGCCTAAGTTATTGAATCAATCGAGTGGAGTAGAATGCGAAGAAAAATTACTAACCTTGACGGCTTGACCTTTAGGGGGGTAGACCCATACCGAGCCTTCCACAATTATCATTTCTGCCTTTTTTTGCCTATGAAGATCGTTAATTTGAGCCTTAAGTTGGGAGCCTTTCTGAAGTGAGGTGTTTTGCACTCGTCTAGCATCTTGGTTGATTCGAAAGTTTGATGCTTGGCTTGTATGTTCAGTGGCCCGATTTATGATCGTGTTTACTTGATCATTTGCTTCAAGATATCATTAGATGTAATAAATCAGATATGGAAGGCAAACATTCACCTTGGGCACAGGCACCACAATACAACTCCAATCGGAAAAATTTGACAAGGCAGCCACAGCTAGTACACTGGGACTTTTGCTAAAATCAAAATAAATACCCTTTATAATACCCGAGTATGAACTTACAGCCAGAATGCCTCGTTCTGTCTCGTTGGTTATTGATTCAAAGGCGACACATCGACTGCATTCAGGGGCATCAAGACGTGGGAAAGTAGTGTTGCATCCAGAACAGAGCCCCATGGAGCAAAAATGTAGAGGTATTTAGATGATACGAGCGAATGAAGCGTAGGAGTAGATCCTGGCAAATCCAGTTCAAAAAGCAAGGCTTATATACTCAGGCTGGCAGACTCTGCTTTAGGGCACCGTGGCACATTACATATTGAAAGCAGCGATATTAGCAATAGAATGCGTGTCATTTTTCAATGTAGCTTCACAGGAGTGCATGGCTCATCTTTGAGAATGGAGGTCATTGCTGGGAATGTAAGATGCAGCGTGTTGCATGCACGACAGCATTAAAATGGAACCACAATGGCCGTGTCCACACCAGATATCTACTCAAGACGAAGCTTTAATTATCAATAGTGTAGCATGTATGTAGCACTAAAGTCGTACACCAGCATGCTTGATGTTTTATACTATTCGGGGCTGCATCGAGTTTCCTATCTAGGCAACTGTTTCTATTTGTGGAATACATCAAGTCTCGTCGGTCTACATATTAGGGCGCATAGCACGATAGATATCCCAGACATTTAGGAATGTGATTTCAGTAAAACCAAGACCTTCGAAAGCCTGTTGTGCCTGCTCTGCATACTCCGCCGAGACAAATCGAAGCAATTCCTCACTGCCGAGACGATCCATAAGCTCTGTGACAACAGCAACATCAACAGGTTGGAGACAATCTTCCGCATCTGGCCATTTGCTTGGCATTGCATACGCAACATTAGGTGAAACCCCTGAAGGAAGCTTCTTGTTCTTGTCGCGTCTCATTTTATGGGCATTAAACCGATCCCGCTGTTCATCAAGCTTCGCCTGGATTAGAGTAGACCACAGCCATTGAACAAGATCACTGTGGGGGTCAGTTACAAAATCAAAGCACAAGGATCTCTACGCACTTATCATCAGCATTAAGTGGATTGAAGACTCCTTCACCAGCCTCCCAGAAGATACGCACATTATCTCCCCATTCAATACGGAGACGAAGCCATCCTCTTTCAATAGTGATATTGTATATACTTTTGAGATAACGATGCGCAAGCATGTCATCAATATCAATATTGGAAAATGCCTCCCTAGGTGAACGCAATTTCAACTCATGGCTACACAACATAAGTAACTGACCGAAGAGCATTAGCAAGACCATAGATGTCCGTAGTCTCACTACCACAATCTGTGGACATCTGAATCGACATGCCTTGAGAGATTTGAGATTTGCAGTAATTGGAAGGTGTGAATTAAACATACCGCCTTGTTCTTTTATTAGAGACAGATACAAGTAAGCGATTGCACGCTTGAGCCTGTTGTTGGGAACTACCCAAAGACGAAGCCATTTTGATGACCACACATCACGTACTCCCCTGTCCATCAGCACTCCACTCGTGGTTTGGTCCTAGTGAGACAAGGGCAAAACGATGAATTTTTTTTGCGGCAGGCTCACGACTTTCAAACCCATCAGGGGCCTGCATAAACATTTCATCATGAACATAATCACTTTATAAAACATGAATATAAACAAGCGAAGATTAATTAACTCACCGAGTGAGATGTAAGCCAGTGTCAAATGCGATTGCCTCCTTGATTAGCTTCGGTCCTTTACGGTTGCCTGGATCCTTTTCCAATTGGTCCAAAACAAGTTGCCTTTTCACGGTCTCAGGGAGTCTTTTCGTTGTGAGGCTACTCGCAGTCAAACCCAGTCGCTTAAATCGGCGTGCAACACTTGTTGGACTGCAATGTCTCAGTACCACACCCTCGCTAGCAGTGGAATCACTCGCCTGATCCTCTTTCCGTGCTTTTCTTCGAGCAGAGCGCTCAGTGTCTGACGGCTTGTGATGCCTTCTCGATGATATTTGCAGATGAGATCATTCGTTTCATCGTCATCTTGAGACGCTGGATTATGACATAAAGCATATAATCAACTTGATTACATGGTACTCACGGCAGTCCTTATACTGATTTATCCCTGTAGGATTATTATTCGACATGGCTAGTTGGTTTGGCAGTGAAACGTCGAAGCTGGAGCACAAAGGTGAGTGAACAGAAACTTGGTATTTATACCCCTAAGCACGCAGCATTCAAATGCCTCAAGTTCCACTAAACTTCAGACATTCGGACTCCAAAATGCAGAGAACATGCCAGAGACACGGAACACATGGCAGACATGCGAAATATATTAATTATGGTAAGGAATCGCGACTTTAACTACACTCACTTGCTGCAGACATGCATCTGCAGTCCTTCGGAGATGCTGGAAACATACTTTGGGGTCAGAAATTGTTGCCAATTGTCATCTTGGAGTGGAAATAACATATATAACTTGTCCGTGCACCGGAGGACTCGGATCGGAGTCAAATGACGTTGTTATGTGATGTTCTAGAATCTACTTACTACATTTGGCATAACCTAATGTACGGATGGGCCGATTAGAGCCAAAAATCCTGCCTGGTACAGCTCGTGCACCGTACTACAGCTGCCTTCAACCCAAAAATAGTTCCAACCCTGCCGACTGGAGCACACCTGATTTCATCCGTGACAATGTCCCAAATCCTATACCTCGCACGCCCGTATTCTGGAGCGGACATGTCAACGCAACTAGTAAGGATCACATTCAGCCTTTGGCTGAGCAATGTGCAAAAAGCAAGATGGGTACCACTGTTGGGCAGCTCATGTGTAACGCTAGCCCGGCAAAGTTCACTATGCCTATTGATGACACTGTGGGACTGTGGGACTTTGCTTCAAAAGTCTTTGCCCAACACACGGGCAAGACGGCTTATGTTGTTCTCGGAGATTTGACAGCTACTAGCACCTGGATCAACGTTGAGTGGCCGGCGTTGATGAAGAACCCGCAGGCTGAAGCCGTCATTGGCCTTAACCCCACTACCTGTAAAGAATATTGCTACTGGAAGTGTGTCGATAACGTCGCTGGGTGTTCGGTAAGTTTTATTTCTACCATGTCAATCTTTCTTGTCTGATTCTTTGTTCTCCAGAGTTTAAAGCCTTGCACGCTTCAGGTATCTCAGCTAAAACTCATCGACTCTAAACACTAATCTTCCTTCTAGGCTGATAATCCAGCAAGTTGAAACTATAATGCTATAGTTTAAGATGCTATTCTCCTAGTAGGTTCTCAACCCATTCCGAAGACAATATGCTTACTCTTTTAATAGATGTTTTTTCTTTGCTACAATTAAATTTCTGTCTAGAGTCGTACATTTTGTGTGATTATTGCGATGTATGTCTGATTGAGGTTTCACGGTCCCAATTGTTTAGAGAGATATTATTTACTTATGTATCGAGATGAGTGTTTAACGTTTAACCCCAGTGAAAAACGGGGGGAGCGGGAGCGTGCCAAAACGAGTACAAAGTGTGATTGCACCAAAAAATCGGGTGGGAGCGAGCCGGATCGATACCTTGATTCGAGCCCTCGAAATGGCTCGATAATGATGGCTGCAACTTGAATCAAAACTACTGCTTTCACAGTTGGTTTAAACAGTTCGGTAAACTCTAGTTTGAATTCAATGGGTGACGACAACATATTCTGACTGCAATGATGGCAACACGCTCAATGACGAGCCAAAAAGTTTAGGTTGCATTGCTCATGTGACCTTTGTGCTTCTTGTCTCCTACTTCCACCATCTCCCCCGACGTGTCGCCAGCAACGCCACACAACAAGTCTCGTTCCCTCGTCTGCTCCCCCTGCATTCCAACCAACCACGCTCACGTTAAGCCACAAACTCGTCGATTTTGTCTGCTCCCCCTGCGGTCCGACTGAACCTCAGACTACGGAAGCCTCGACCTCGACCTGCTGCTAGTTCACTAACCGCCGGATCTGCTTCGTTCTCTGCTCCGCACCCATCAAATACTATGGCAACCAAGAAGTCGCAGGAAATTGTCCTTTCAAAGTATGTCAATTGCTTTTATTGCCCTATAAGCTAACCTGTGGATATTCAATTTGTATTTTAAGAAGTACTGGGTGAAGTTGGCAGAGAACGAAGGCAAAACGGAGACCCGGCATTACAACACCTTGACACAAGCGGAGAAAAAGGTATTTGGAAATGCCTTCGTGTGCCAGAGACTGACTAGTTTCTTAGGCTTAGGATGGGTACCACAAGAACAAGGTATTACTTACCTCCTCTCTGACTTTGTATCACCTTGCTGATAACTGCGCAGACTGTGCTGGCTTAACTTGAACATAATGGGTACGTATTTTGACTTGTCTTAATTTCACGTTCTGATGTTATATGTACAGGATCGAGGCACATCGAGTGAACTGTAATCGGGAGGGATCGAGGAGAAACGAGTTGAACTAAATCGAGCGGGAACGAGGTAACAATAGTCGCGGTCAGAATTGACGATTAGGACACGATTCTGACAACGATTCTGATCAGATTCTGCCGCGATTCTGACATCAGAATCGTGTCAGAATCACTTTGTACTCTGACCGTCGTGATTCAACATATGGAGGTTTTTTGGGGATTGTCTGAGGAAATGGGTGAGGAATGAGATTAGAGATATATATACTCACAGGTATGAGGCTCTAAGCTGGAGGACAGAAACAGTCAGCTTATGTATTTGATTGTTCGTGTTGAGGGACTATACAGTATTACATAAGAATAAACGGATGCAATCAACATGGGCAGCAGAATCGTCTTGAAGAATCGTGTCAGAATCGTGTTTGAGAATCGTGTCAGAATCGTCGAAGCGGCTCTGGAGGCGCTTCGACGATTCTGACGATTCTAGGCGATTCTGTCAAAATCGGCGATTCTGGTGACAGCGATTCTGATCCGATTCTGGACGGCAGAATCGTTACCGAATCGTCGACTCTGACCGCTGCTAATGCAAACCACTGTAATCGAGTATAATCTAGCAATAACATGTCTAGTTCTAATCGAGTACAAACGAGGCTCTTTGTTCAAGTAAAATTCACTCGTTTTGAATGGGTTGAGCTAGATTTTAGTTCAAATATCCAAGCCTGAGCGAGTGACGGCGAGGCTGGGAGGGATGACGATATCGCTCGTTCCGGCTCGGTCCCGCTCCCCCCGTTTTTCACTGGGGTTTAACAGTTGATTGAGTTCTCTTACCTTTTAGTGCTCAAATTCTGCAGTAAATCTGAGTCTGAGTTCCGAGTCCCCGTTATACTTATACACGACTTAGGCAGTGGCGAAGGATGCTACCTGGAGCACGCTTGTCCGGGGGTCCCATTGGAGGTTACAGTACCTGCAAGTGTGATGAAGCCGGCTCGAAACAGAACCTACGTACCACCCACGTGATCCAGGGACCAGGTTATGACATCATCGACCTACATCATGCATAAAATGCGCGTCCTCAAACCAACTTTTCACCTAACCACGATGTCCTCACCACCACGCCCACGCAAATCCTCGAAAGATATCACGAAAAAAGTCTCTGCACCATTATCCGGCACCAGCTTCCACCGATTCATCTACACCCTCGTCATTCTGTCTACCATCCTCATCGGATTCTACTCGTACAGACTCTATCAATGGAAAACGGACGTAGGGGGATGGTGGACGTTGTTGCTTTCTGGGAGACATCCAAGGGCTCATTCGGAAGCTGGTGGGGCTGTTCATCACGCCGAGTCTCAGTCTACCCGGCGAGGCGACTGCAATTGTAAAGCGGAATCTGTGGAAGACAGTATCAACGCTTTAGCTCAAGCTCTGGGTATGCCGTCTAGAGATCTGGCTGTGGCCATTGCGGGTGCAGTCAGAGAATACGTTCCCCCTGCTAGTTTGTCTGCCATTCGGGAAAGAGAAACTGGCGGGCCGGCGGTTGAAGAGTTGTTGAAAGAACGAGAAGGCGGGAAGAAGGTTGACAATGGAGGAAGTGAAGGGAGTGTTATTGGGTCGTTTGTCGGGATGGACGAGCCGTGAATTGTAACGAAAGGAACGGAATACGAATAGCACTGTCAATATACTATGTGGACATGTTCAATGGTATCGTGAAAACTACAAGAATCTAGCTTGTTTGCAAACGAGTGTAAATAATATGTATGGTCCAATGCGACACACAACCGCCTGAGAGATATAGCATAGTTAGCAGAAGATCAAGGCTGCAGCACCCAGCAGTGTTCCCAACCATACGGCATTCCGAATTGTACTCTGGACGCTCGGCGCAGAGTTGTCTTTAGTAGCAGTAGTCCCTATCGGTATTTTGTCAGACAAAAAGAAATCGAAAGCGGAGAAGGCAACGTACTATTTGCAATATCTGTTTCGAAATCAAGTCAGAAACTGAAAGACAAGAAAGTGAAGGGCTGCGTACATTGTGCGAAACTCGGCTGAGTATAATTTTTCTCCTGATAAGGCTGCGTTCGGTTCAACGCAACACCAACCGGTACAAGATGCTAAAAAAAAGACATCGTCAGAACCACACCCAAATCAACAAAGAAAAAACATACATCAAACGCCTGCTTCAACTGGGGATAAAACTTGACAGCCTCACTCATCGTAAAGTTGTTCAACTCGTGAGTCAGAATGATGGTTCCTGTGGCGTTATACAGGCCCTCGGTAGCATTGTTGATAAACGTCTGATAGTTGTTGTCAACATCTTGTGGTGTGATGATCGAGCCTCCCGGTCCAACAGGCTCGCCGAGTTCCCAATCGAAGGAATCGTGTTGCCAGATGATGGTGATCAACCCGAGAGCGTTGGCGATGTATCGAATTCGGTCGTCGACGTCGCCGTAGGGAGGACGCCAGCATGTTGGGGTTACGCCTGTTGCGAGTTTTATGGCTTTCATTGCTATAGGATGTGGTTAGGGAGGATGTGTAAAAGAGAGGGGAATGACGTACTGTAGTAGAATTCCGCGAATGCATCTTCAGATGAGAAGGATGTCATGTATCGATGAGACCAGGTGTCTACGCAAGTCAGCATTCCAAAAGCCATTAATGCGGATGCAAGATACTCACGAACACAAAGTTCATGTCCATCAGCCAGCCCGCGCTGAGCTTCCAACGGCCAAATCATCACACTCGATCCGATATAATACATCGCTAAAAGTTTAAAAAAAGAAATGAGTTAACCCGAAATGAAAGACTGCGGCCGATCACTGGGGTCATACGTACTGGCTTTCTGGTTTTGGCTAGCCAAATAGTCATAAAACGCATTGTGCGAACAGTTCGGGCCATCATCAAATCCGTATCCCAAAGTTCTTCCTTCTGGAACTGAGGCAATGTCCATAGGCAACCCCGGGAGTTTGGGCGTAACACAGTTCTTGTAAGACCACCAACAGTTTGGGTCGGATGTGGAGTAGTTTGCAAAGGATTGCGAGACGCTGGTATAGTTACCCTAAAAGAAGTGTGGAGTTGAGCGGAGAAAGGAGGGCCGAATTTTGTTACGTACGTTTGGGGGGTAATTCGGGACACCTGGTGCGATGCTGTTCCACTTGTTCAATGCATCGGTATCATTCGCAAGGATTGAGGCTGGTTGCCAGAGAGTAGGGAATTGATTGATTTGGGAGACGGTTGGTTCGTAGTTGTATGGAGTGCACTCCTGGTTGGGGTCTGATTGAAACGTTAGTAAGACGGATATTGCCGAGAAACATGAGTGTTCCAAGATGTCAAGCAGGTGTTCCACGTTTGGAGACGCCCTAGAGCCGCTTTTGTTCGATTTGGAAGACAGGCTGCATGGCACTTGACTACTTGGCTGGTTTGGTGGTGCCATATGCACGACCAAACATTCGGGAAGAAAAATTGAACAAAGTAGACTCACCGGTTATTTGGGCCTCGCCCTGCTCAGTTGTTCGGTCTTGAGCGTATACGGAGGATATAATTCCAAGGAAAACAACGGCAAGAGAAGACACAGGGCGTCTGCCATTGCAACGCGTTGTCGAGGAAAACATGATGGGGAATGGTCCAAGTCGAGTTCAAACGCACGAGGCACCTGTTTTTTCGTCAAGGACGTGTAGGGAGCGAAGAGGAGAGCGTAGAGGTTGGGGGGTTGATGGCACAAGTCAAACTGCCATTAAAATTTCAACTAAAGGTATAAATAGCCCGGGGCTAGGTATAAATTTAAACCGGCAAGTATTTTTAGCGCTTTGCTTCTGGCGCTTCGGTAACGACATTATTGCACGTCATTCGACTCGGTGATTTGAAGGGATGGCCGCACTTACGGTCCAAGTCGAGTTCCGTTTGGTTTCCTTTCTGCAAGTCCTCGGCGTCGTCATGATCCACCATTAAATCGCTTGTTATGCTCACGTGGCTACCATGCGTACGCGGCGTAGAGCTATTTTCAGACCTCAGGCTAGCTCAGGCCTGGACAGGGGGAGATTTGTTTGTTCCCGCAGTTGCCGCATCTTGACACTTGCTTTGACGCTCTACGGTATGTTTTTGGCAAAATGATGGTCACTCCTGAGCAGTGAGATGAAGCGTCTCCTGAGCCTCTTGTGAACTTTTACGGTAAAGAGCGGTGGTCACGTAGTTACCATGCGTACGCGGGTACCTATGCCACATCTTGATGCTTGATTTGACGCTCTACAAATTTCTACACTGATATCGAGCTGCAAAATGACTCCTGAGATGAAGCCTCTCGCGTCTCTTGGATAGCACTGTCTTACGGTAAAAAGCGGTAGTCGAGGGTCTTCGATGCTCACGTGGCTACCACGCGTACCCTTTTCCGCGTTTGCCGCATTTTTGACGCTCTAACAATGATATCTGGTCGCAAAATGATGATCACCCCTGAGATGAGGCGTCTCTTGGACAGTAATGAGCCTCTTACAGTAAAGAGCGGTGGTCAAAAACTCAGGGATCTTTACAAAGACGGTAAGCCTATCGCACGTAAGTAATGCAGAGTAATTTCGCCCCCCACTTCTCTCAGAATCCATCAATTTTGACCCTATGAAGGAGTTGTCAAAATTTGGTCTTGCTTGTCACCTCGGTCAGCTTCAGGAAGTAGTAAAAGTATGTATTTTTATTTCCTCACGCTTCGCTCAACAAACGACCCAGTTCATACTCTCCGGAACAGCTCCCCCTCTAACAGGAACAGAAACCGCCTTTAAATTTGGATACGCCACCCTCACAATAGCGGGTGCCCAATTGCGTCTCCGTTCCGCCCGGTTACACAGCAAAGTTGCAGCATGAAGAGATTCTTCGTCTTCTCCTAGCCAAAGGAACCCCTCCAGATGTTCCTGACATTCTCGGATACACAGCTCTGCACCACCTCTGTATGTATCCCGATGAGAAATCGCATTTGGCGAGGATCCTCCTCCAAAACGGAGCCAACGTCGATTACCAAGATATCTTCGCTTCCTCTTCTATCATTGCCGCTATGCAACACAAGCTCTTGGATACTATCGACGTGCTTATGGAATTCGGAGCCGATGTTGACTTACCTGATGCTGACAACTGTACACCGCGTGGTACAATGTCGTTTGGTGGTCCGGAGGTTGTGGCTCGTATCACTGCTTGGATCCGTAAACGCAACGGCGAACAGGCTCTCAGAGATGGGAAGAAGTGTGGTTGTTGCGATAAAACCGATGTTAACCTCAGGTTGTGTAATCGATGCAAGATTCAGCGGTACTGTTCCAAGGAGTGTCAAAGTACAGTACATCTCGGCTTCTTGCTTGATTGCATCTAACATTGCTACAGAATCAGACTGGCCACGACACAAGCCGATATGCAAGGCTTTTGACGATTCCAACACTGTCATTCTCAAACCATACTACGATTCTAAAATCTCCAACCTCGTCTCCGTCTCTGAATTCACACGAGACTTCCAATTCGGAGCATATGGTGCACCCAAGAACTCCCGTCGTGCTCCCGCTGGGAAGGGAACAGCGCATCCCTCGATATCTCCCGAGTCCACGAAAAGCATTATAATCAAAGCTCAAGTTCCAATCGATGACTACGAAACCCTCCGAGCCGAACCGACAGGTCATGGTATCCTCGTCTACACTAAAAAGCGCGAATTCACGTGTTTGATTCGACGTCAGGAGAATCCGCAAGGATATGATCAGCTATACAAGGCGGTGAGGGAGAAGGGAGTTCAGCCTCAGCGGTTGAAAGCGTATTTCGCGGCAGAGTTGAAGGGGATGGATGTGTTGGCGGTTAAAGTTGGGGAGGTTTTGGCTGAGCAGCCGTTTTGAATCGTCTCTGTTTTTTTTTGTTGTTGTACCCGAGTTCGTTTTGCAGTGTATGAACATTCATGTATCAAACTACGCGGTGATGTTTGACTGGTATATCAGAGAGGTTCGATATGTATATGGCTGACCATCTCTACGTTTTTCTGCTCATCGCTACTTAAGAGAATAATATGGCGATCACGAGTCCTAGTCCGGCGAGGTCAGGGTAGAGGGTCCTTGTTGGTTCTAAGGTCTCATCAGATGACTCGGACTCGGTATCCATAATCCGTGTGTCAATAGGAGCGAATGACGTGAACCGCGTTGGGTAGACGTAAGTACGCGCTCTGTCACAGTGACCGGGACAGGGTTTGGTCAAGTTTGGTCGCACTTTGTTTCTCCACCGACGCTTCAGTTGGTGAGCTGTCTTTTACTCTCGTTCTACTCGAGTTTTCAAAGCGACTTTTAGATCCGTTCTTGGTCTTTCATAGCTCTTCGTAAAACGACCTGAAAAGCTCAGTGAACAAGTGCCACTGAAAGTAACAGTAAGTGACACATGCCGCATTATAGAATCTGCGCCTGGCTAACCTGCACAACAGTAATGCAATCGGATACCTGTCGTCTTTGTCTTCATACTCCAACTCAACTCGATTCTCTGGAGGAGCAATCTCTTCGAGAAGCTGTGCATTGCAGCAACTCTGCTATTCCTGACTTGCTCAGGACAAACGACCCTCCATGCTCAACCAGAAGAAGGGAAATTGAATCGGCTCTTGATGAGCAGAATGCAAGACTTGCTGAAATTGATGCTACAATGGCTCGATTGCAGAAAACGCTAGCTACTTTGTTCACGGAAAGGAGACAGGTACAGCGACGGATTGTCGACTACAAGATGATTTTGCATCCAATTCGTCGGATTCCCGGAGATGTTCTGGATGAAATATTCAGCTGGCTCGTCAATGAGGATGGGGAGGATATCAATGATGAACAGGAATGCTCCTATGATCCGAGGGCACCGATCTGGTTGCTGCCACATGTTTCGAGGCAGTGGCGCGATTCAGCGCTTTCCTTCCCTCGATTTTGGTCTACAGTACGGGTGGACCTTTCCTCGCCTAAGCCGAGCGAGAGGCCAGTTCACGCGGCTTTCATTCTCGGAGTCCAACTCCAGAGATCTGGTCGTCATCCATTGTCAGTTTCTATCTATAGTGAGGATGATGAATTCTCATCGACAGATCCCATTCTCCAAGCGTTGTTTCCCACCTCTCACCGCTGGCAGAATTTGGATCTTAACATACCCATTGAATCGTTTGATGCTTTCCATCTATTGACAACCTCATTTCCACTGCTCAGATGCCTTCACTTATGGGTGGATGAATCTGAATATGATCAAATTGCCGAGTCCTCGCTCTCGACCATGTTTGAATTCTGTCCCAACCTGCGAGAACTTCACGGCGATCCTAGATCTTTTTCTATGATGAAGATACCATTCTCCCAAATCAGGAAATTGCATAGTCACTGGTCATATGCCGACTCTTCTGCCTGTTTCGACGCGTTGACACGCCTTCCCAATTTGTGTGACTTTTCATTGTCCATGGATGGTGATGAAGACGAGATGGGTATTGATCATCCTGAGGTCACCCTTCCCGAACTGTCAAGTCTAGTTCTTCACAGAGACAAGGCTGGCCCGATCCATCTTTTCAGATATTTACGGTCCCCGTCTCTCATCAATCTAGACATTGCTGGACTTGATAGTGTCTGTGACCTTGTACCATTCCTCCGGCGATGCAAGTCCTTGGAGTTCCTGGTCATTGAGTCAGCATCTTTAACAGACACGGATTGTATTCGAGTCCTTGAGGCGACACCTTCCCTCGCCGAAGTGGTGTTCGAATGTCCACTGATTTATACAACAAAATTTGTTAATTCACTCATCGGAGACGGTGATAGTACTCCCATGCTTGTTCCTTCACTTGAACTTTTTCGAGTCAGTGGCTCAGCCGGATTTGAAGACAGTCAGGCTACGAGATTGAAGGAAGCTCGTCCTGAACTAGAACTAATTACCTTTGACAAGTGAAGAGGTTTGTAACTAAAATTTGAGATATATCACTGTATCCTACTAGAACAAAGTCCACTTCAAGCAAAGACTTTCATCTCAGAGTACTTGACTCAATGCTTACTATGTGGCATCCCAAGTTAATTATTGCTCTTGCTATCTCCCTCTTCATGACTCATGAGTGTGAGACTTATATTCGTACTTGCTACCACCTTTGTACCACCTCTATCTGATCACTGACAACACCTCCTTCTATATTTAAAGAGACACCAGCCACATCTTCGTCTGCATGGAACACCACTTCCAGGGAATCTGTCAGAATCTCTATCACTATGACACATGCCGATGCACAGCAAACAAACAGCAAATTACCCAAAATCCTGATGGTGCACCAAACCTTAAATTAGGGGGGCTCTAAAGCCCTCTACCTAATGGTAGCAGGAACTCTCTAGTCTGTCTCTGGTCCATCTGTCAAAGGATACCCATACGCTCAAGTGGCAACATACACGCATTAGTCAACAGTTTCCATTTTTGAACATTTCCAATTTATACTCATCTATCTGTATTACTAATACCTCAGTTGTCTTTCTATTACTACGACTGAGGTCAGTATATTATATCCACATACACGGACATTTACTTACTTACCCTAGTACTTATCTAACTTGACTAGGTAATAATAAAGTCGTCTTTCTATTACTAGCATCAGCAAAATGTAGTTCAACTTTTCGACTTTTCAACTTTTGGCATCTGGCTGGCGCTAACCATAGGCTAAAATGCTTGAATTTTGTGATATTATAATAGTCTGACTACATTTTTTTTGAACTTTTTGGCCTCAGACACATAGGTTTTTAACTTATCGACTTTTTGACCTTTTTGGGACTTTTATGGGACTTTTATGGCTTGTGGGGACTTGTACAAGTCCCCACAAGTTGAACTACATTTTACTGATGACTACAACTGAGTACTGATCTAACTTGACTAGACAACAACAGGTTATGGGCCCCGAGCGTCTCTAAATCAATACTCAGATACCATTATATAGCTGATATACTGCCAACGACTCGCAGAGCTATAACAAGCACCATATGCGCACTGATCCAAAGAAACCGGACAGAAGAAGAGTACCCCTATTTTAACAATGTCGAATTCCTCATATCTTGCCTTGCCTGAGAACGAGAAATTCAATGGGAAGAATTTTTATTCTTTCAAGAACATCATCGAAATGACCCTTGGTGGAAAGGGTTTGCTAGGATACCTTGACCGCACAATCCTGCAACCCCCTGACTCATACACCACAGTCAATGCAATGAATGATCCCAATAAACCTCTAGACACTTTGCCTACCACACCTTGGAATGCCATGATGCCGTATGTCAAGGAGTGGAAACAGCGTGACATGTATGTCAAAAGTAGTGTGTTATTAATCCAAATGGGTTGGGTATCAAGACCAATGGTACTGCAGCCAGTATGTGGGATTCTATTACCAAGCGATATAGAGTTACTTCTGCGCTTGGGGCAGTACTCACATGATCGAAATTGGATGGTATGAAGCTCCAAGAGGGTGGTGATATCGAGACGCACCTTCAGACAATGAAATCGTTATGGACAGATGCCAATAATGAAGGTGCCAACGTGGACAAAACCACATTTCAAGCCATCCTGATTGGATCACTACTGATGTCGTATGCACCTATTCTCGGGAACGTACTATCCTCGAATACAATTGCAGATGCAGAAGTTCTGTTGACAACATGGAAAGCAA
>QLOY01001634.1:0-14007 GCA_003313965.1 Megacollybia marginata
ATCTATGCAAAAGAGCTACGATGAGTTGTCAGTAATCTATGCATAGATCCTACAGCATCAGGTGGAGATACGAAGGGAAAGAGATAAGCTATCTCTGCCTCATGTCTGTGATAAGCTATCAGAAGTTAATTTAAGAGATAGCGGATAAGTGAAATGAAAGATAGCGTGATATGAATGTGAAATGAATAGGGTTCTGATAAGGCATGTGGTTGGGCGCTTGATAAGACGGGCGCTAAAGTGGGAAATCGTAACACCACACCTTACAATGCACAGCATGCTCACAGCGTATTCTCGTTTATCAACCCAGAATTTGTTCCTCCAGGACGGCCTGATAAAAACGAGTACGAGGGAGGAAAGGACATTGACGAGGAAATACCAATTTTATCAGAGCCAGCACGGCCCTGGGCATCACAGACAACAATACGGATACCTCCACTTCCACCACGTGTTACTACACGAAGCGCTGCTCATCAAAAAAAGGACTCTGAATCTGATGATGAAATGGATGAAGACATTATCAACACAGAGTCTAGCAAACGCACCTTTTGCCCTCAAGAATTCCGAGATCCTATTGTCAAAATGCTTGAGGAAGCTTACTGTGCTCATCCGATGATACCCGGATATGCCGCCAACCACCCTGATGCCATATACGAATGGGCAACTTGGAGAATCTATTTATACTGTGAACAGAATGATCTACGCGAATTATGGGCCTACCTCTGGATGAATTGGCTCTGTCCAGAGTGCTGGGAATTGTGGGCTAGATCAACTTCAAAAGAAATCGCAGTACTGAAAACAACCATGATCTGTGAAAGCCAGTAAGTTCTCCCATCTTCTATACAGTCACTCACTCAAACCTTTAGCTGGCATCGAATTAAAAAAGACTTCCTACATCACTTTTCCAACCCACGGGTCGACCTTCTTGTCTGGATTCTTGTGACAAAGTTGGCGCCATCATATTATCGGAAAATTGACCGAATCTTGAAGCCAATTAGCCGATATCGTGAGCTTCATAGTTGGAGAAAGCCATTTAAAAGGGAATGGAAGCGCCTAGAAAAACTACCCACATCCTTACCATCTACGCAAGATCGGTATCGTCCTAATCCTCATCTTTGGACTTGCAGTTGTCCATCAATGGCCCGAAGCCGATTTCTTATCTGCAAACACTTAGTCCAGGCTGTAAAAGTGACCCACCCGATCTTTTTTCTTGAGGTGAGACGCCACCGCACAGCACCATTCTGGCGTCACCCAAATCTTGTTTCCTTGGACTCTAACCATCCTATTGTTAAAGGATCAGTGTCGGAAATGATAGATGAGGTTGAAGAAGACTTACAAGCACTTTGTATTGGTGACGAAGATCAAGATGATGAAGATGACAATGAAGAACTCACGGAGAGTTGGAGCTTTTTGCATGACCAGCACACCTTCAAGGAGTCTATGTCGACATATGCAGACCTACTAGAAGAGTTTGCCAAGGGTCTTTGATATCAAATTCAGTTCAACGATCGTCGCATGTTGGCAACAATAGAACGGGAAGGTGGTGGATTCCTGAGACTTATGGAGAGCTGTATGGATAGGGAGCGACGGTTTAACGATAGGAGATGTGAGGGCCCTTCTACATGGGAGCAGACAACAGTAAATGCCATGTTTTGGCGTCCACGGCCTTGTCAAAGTGATTAGTCGGCTTATAGTTGCATAGACAGTCAACTCGGAGTCACATCATTGATATAAAAGTAAATATGCAATTAAAGTGGATTGGTTACATATTTGAGCCCAAGTTTTCTGCAAATTGCAACGAGACGACGGACGTGCGGGGAAGAAGGGGTTGTTGGGACAGACACGTGTAAGGCACGTGATGTTAGGAGGTGGGACGCACAAGGCTCGTTACATGCTGTTGAAACCTTAATACCTGAACATCGTCAGTTTCATCTGACAAGTTTCAGACTATTTTGGTCTTACACCTATGCCAGGTTCTGGGGCATCATACTGGAAATTGCAACTCCATAAGGAAAGGCACGTTGGTGCTGATGGAGTTTGATTAGGTGTTTCACCATATGGTTGGAAACCATCTGTTCAAGGAACGATATATGCATCTGTTCTAGACGACCCCCACCAGGGACCTCTGTCTAAATCAAACCTATGGAAAAGTCTGCCTGGGATAAAACCCTAAAGGATGACCATAGTAAGGGTTTTGATAATGTCAGGGATAACGCTCAGTGCCAATGTCTAGAAAGAATTAAACAAGCATGTCTTCCTTAGATGAAATGTTCTAATAACAAGGAATTAAACCTCCCATGCGATAAGGAAAGACAAATTCTTTGACCACTAAGGCTTCTAGTATGTTCCAGACAAGGGTGACATAGTAGACCCTGATGGACCAAATGTATGAAGGACTCCATAATCACCACTTGATTCACCATTCAGGCATATCGTAACTCATTGCCTATGAATCCATGATGCATAGAGATCCTACCCACAGTCTCTGCTGGATTAACCACCTACATCAAATCGATTCTTACCTCACCCACAGAAATTTAAACTTTCAACAAACTTTAAATTGAAATGTCTTCCACCAAAGCAATCACTTCCAACCTTCCCACCCTCAAAGGCTCCGACAATTACGTCAAATGGTCTTCCACCTTCAAGGCTTATTTCATGTACATGGGTTCTTGGCCCATTGTCAAAGGAAAATTTGCCAAACCATCTCCAATCAAAATTCCGGAGGTTTCTCCTAAATTTGAAACCAAGGGATCTGACACTTTTTGTGTCATGATGTACAAACCTGAAACCGATAATACTCAGGAAATCAATGAATGGATTAAAGATGACATGTGTGCCAATGGTATCATGTCGTTATACTTGGATATAGAAATTCGAGAAAAACACATGAAGGATACTGCAGCAGCAACCTGGAAAGAGTTGCACACCCTTTACAGCACCCCCAGTAGTATAGCCACAAATACATTATTCAATCAAATGCATGCTTACTGCATGCAAGATGGAAAAGATTTCTCTAAGCAACTTGCTGAATTAAATGGCTTGATGGCTAGAGTTGACACAGCTGGTCATAAACTCACAGAGATACAACATGTGCACATTTTGTGTAACACATTATCTCCTAAATGGAGAAATACAATCAATGCTGCAAGAATTGCCAGTGCTCTTACAGACACCGACACTACTATCAAACTTCTTGAGGATCAGTGGATTAATGATAAATCCCAAAAGAAGATCCACTCTGCTATGCCAGCTAAGATTTCTGGATTACAACAGTTCACTCCAAAACCCCAGAATCAACAATCTCAGCCACAACAACAATCTCAACCTGCCTCTACCAATAAAGGTAAGGGGCATACACCACCTAATATGCAGCAGCAAACACCTGCCACTATGGGGGTGAAAGATCCTAAAGCAGAAAAGAAGAAACTCGCAGCAAAGAAGAGAAAGGCATTTAAAAAGGCCAAGTGAGCTGCAATGGTGGCACTCGCTGAAGCTGGAGAATCTGGAGAAGACTCTGGAGAATTAGTCAAAACCATTATGGAAATGGACGATTTCTCCATGGTACTTACTGGAGTACCTTCTGGTAGAACAAATGCTGATGAAAGAAACATGGATGGCCTCTCATCGAATGTTATAGGTGAAGCTATAACAAGTGTAGATGAAGCTATAGCCATGACTGAAAGAGTGAGAGAACAGCTTAACCAGATCATTATTGATAATACTGGTTTAAATCTGTCCACACTCACAGAAGAAAATATCGATGCACTCATTGGATCTGATGATCCATTGACATGAGAAAATCTTCTATGGCATTTGTTGGAGCAACAAGGAAATGCACAAGCAGGTCCTTCTAATGCTCCCAATAATATAGATGATTTCCGCATGATAGAGGTTACTCAGGCGATTATGGAAGCAATTGCTACCAATCAAAGCCAGGGAAACTCGTTAGGCATTATTAACAATGCTCTGATATCAGTAGAAATCGCAGATAGCATCATAGATGCAGAGCAGAAAAGACTCATCAATGACATATTAAGAGAAACCAGAAGTACTGTGTTTATCAGAGATGTAGCCCACCGAATGCAGGATAGGCACACTCTTGATACTCCTCCAGAATCAGATATAGAAGAAAGACAAGCAGAAGTTCTTAACAGCATATTGAGAATGATGCAAGCTGTAAGAGAATTCATGGACTCTCACACTTCTACATCAGAAGATGTTCATTTGGCTGCTAGAACTGAATTGAACACAGATACTCAATCCATTGAATCCCTTGTGGGAGAACTAATCAAGTTAGATGGGGAACCATCTCATATACTTGAGGATTCACCATGATGATGGGTTAGTTCTCCATCCAGTGAATCTAGCATAGGTTATACAAATGGCTCAGAGAATGGTTCTGCTGAAGAAGCAGAAGTACTTAGAGTCGTAAATCCTGACCCAGAACATGAGGCTAGACCCTTACCGGTCCCACCCCTGAAATCTGAGGAGGATGTAAAACCTCTTGGATCACCCATTAAACTCGAGGAAACAAAACCTTCTGTTTCCTTCTCTTCTACAGTAGAAATGATTCATCCTACTCCCATATGATTTAATAAATCGACGAAACTTAAGGATGAATCACCATCTCTGGCACCATCATTAATAAGACCTGCAACTGCAGTCCTGTGTATCATCAGACTTCCTGGATAAACATATTCAGAATGTTTTTAACAATTTGGAAGATCAGTTCCAGCAGGACTTACTAGATACCCCTGCAATTCGGAATCTTTGAAGAAAGAAGAAAGTAACGAATCTGGATGTATGGCTCAATTATGATTGCCTACATCATGGATTTGTCTGCATTAAAAATGACATGGGATACAACCATATGTGTACAGATCAACTTAAAGATCACCTGACAGTACACATGGCTGTCCATACTTGGGAAATGTCCAAGTGGGCAAATTATAAACTCAAGCAACTTGAAGGCAAATGGAAGGAACTGTTGGTAATCAACAGAATGCATGGAGAAAAGGACAAATCTTACTGCATAGGATGTTCTCCTAAACTCATGCATCTTGGCTTCCAAATGATTCACTACCATCTAGAGAAGCATAGAGAGACTAAAATGACGAATATGGCTCCTCATAAGAACATATATCATAACGGATATCCACATTACTCATTTGATAAGTTGCTTCCACACAATGAGTTTAACAATGATCTAGTAGGATGGATGAAAGCCATGAAACTAGATTGGAAGCACTTACCATGGAACTATGAAGATCATAAAGATCCAAACATAGTTCCCATGCAGATTATCTGTAATTTCAACACTCTCACATGCATCAATAATTGGGTAGCAAATGTCTTGTGGTTCCACAAAATCAACAAGCATTGTGATGGATGCTCCGCTGCAAATGATAAAAAGATGCTTGGTCGAATGCAGGTACTTTTTAGGTACAACACAGTCTACCAAGACAAAGAAGCGGAATGCCTATGTGAGGAATATATTCCCAATGTGGAGGCACCACAAGACACCACTCAAGTATCTTGGTTCTTAGGAGATCCAGCCCAGGCGCCCCATGATGAGATAATGGATGCCTGGAAGAACATCATAGAAGAAGATCACGAAAAAGTGATCAAGGAAAATCGTCTCCAATGGAAGATTGAAAAGAATCCGGTCCAGTTAGTTCCCCTAAAAAGGAAAGAAACCTTCCAACCGAATCCTGCTTCTGGGAATGGTAAACGGGAAAAGACTTACCTCCAAGAGATACTGGCAGAAGAAAGAGTCTCTAATAGACTCAATCTTGAAGCAGCTCGGGAGACTCATCCCAATCAGACACAACTCGATTGAAGACGCCATCTGAGAGCATGGCATTCTCGATCTTTCATCATTCATCCGAAGCATGGAAGCTCCGACTCTGAAAAAGCTCCACTGCTTCCTCAAACACACCATCTTGAGGATGTTTTCCCTGAAGATACACCATGGGGTTGGGACGATGATATCTATGACTTAGTCAATGAAGGCAATGGGGATTCACCCCACGATGGATATACAGGCACATGGTATGACATCATTTCACTTGAATAGTCTAACATCTTTACAGATTCTTTACAATCTGTAGAATACTCCAATGTATTAATATGTAATAACATTGATGTTGCGAGTACTGTGCAATCTGTCTTAATCAAGATGTTCATAAATGGTGAATTGCGAATCACAAAACTATATCCAGTGGTGTATTATCCAGAAGCTACACATCGACTTTTGTCAATTGGCAAACTTTCAGAAAATGATTTTCTGCTTGCCAGTGATTCATCCTGCACACAGATCATAAATAAGAAGATGCATGAGATAGCATTCCAGGGTAAACCCCTTGAAAATGCTCACTCTGCATTACACTGGCTCCCAACCATAATATGGAACTCTGATAAAGAGTGGGAGGAAGTCTTCTTGAGCAAAACCGTCGATTATGACACATGGCATAACCGCATGGCTCACACCGGCAAAGAAGTTATGCATCATCTTGAAACACATATGGAAGGTGTTAAAATTAAAGGTACATCTAAAGTCACTACCTGTAAAGGTTGTGAAATGGGCAAACATGTATCCAAATCATACCAAGCTTCAGAAAGTTGCACTAACATAATTTTGGAATTGATTCATTTGGACTTACTGGAATTTCCAGTCCAATCATATCATGGTTACAAATGGGTAATCAACTTCCTTGACAATCATTCTTTGTATGCCTCTCATGAACTTCTCAAATCAAAAGATGCTGCTTTAGCAGCCTTTAAAAAGTTCAAAGCAAAAGCTGAAACCAAAACAGGCAAGAAGATAAAGACAATACATTTTGATTGAGGGGGAGAATTCCTTAGCAGTGAATTCAAACATTTTTTGAATCTTGAAGGCATCACAATTCAGAAATCTGCACCCCATATACACCAGCAAAATGGAAGAGTGGAGTGATTGAACCACATGTTAACTGACAAAGAGGAAGCACTACATCATGAAGCTTCAACTCCTGTCTCTTGGTGGGAATTTGCCTATAATACAGCAATCTTTGTTTACAATTGCACACTGATAAGTCGATTAAATTGGAAGGCTCCTGGAGAGATCTTCAGTGGAGAGCGGCCCAATATATTGTACTTCCGTGTATTTGGCTGTGGTGCATATGTCTTCATACCAAAGAATAAGAGAAAGAATAAGCTCTCTCCAAAAAGAGAAGCTATGATCTTCATCAGATACAATGTTGGATTGAAATCTTATCTCTTCATGGATAAAAACAATGTTGTACAAAGTAGCCCAGATGCCACCTTTGATGAACACTGGTTTCCTAAGTGTAAGGATAGTTGACCTTTTGTCCATTTGGAACCAGACAAACCACAGAAAACTTCATCTAAACCAGAGGATACAAGCAATACCTCAGGTAATGATTCTGATGATTCTGATGATGGAACACCACCCTCTCATCGTCCCAATAAACTGGATCAGGAGGAAGTTGCACCTCCAACCTCTCATGTCAGGTGTCTGCATGACAGTGCAGACATGCCTGCTCCAGGTCAACCTGATCCACCTACCCCTCCAAGACAGCCTGCTGCACCAGCTGCAGCTGCGCCGCAAGACCCATCACTTGCGAGCATCATGAGCATAGGGACATCTGTCCTCCTGCTTGTGGGATTCCTGTTCCTGGACATGATGAAATAGTAGAAGAAGCACCACAGCACCAAGGTCACCATTGAAGAGATGCTGTTGATTGCAGTGCTGGCCATCGTGTTGTACCACCTCCTCCACCTCTGTCGCACTAGGAAATTGTTAAAAGGGTTTTTGGTGACTTGATGCAAACAACAGAGGAATGAATCCTAGGGACCCTGCAGCAGACTTCAATGGACTTGACTAAAGCTCATTACCCTGCTAGTGGTCCGGATTATCACATGACTTACCTAATTGGGTGAGTATACTGCAGCCAATGCCACTATGTTCTGGTGAATAGTCCATGTGACTGGATTTCTGGAACTTTCTAGAACAGAAGAATTTTCTAGAACAGAAGGCAGAGCCACAAGAAGCACATATGACTCAGAATGACTCACTTCTGTGTAGAAGTTCCTGGAAAGTGCCAGAAGAGTCTAGAACAATCTGGAAAGGTTAAGAAATTTCTGGAGAATTCCTAATCTAACCTTTTTGAGTTGTAAGAACAGCCCAGAAAGGTGGAGAAATTTCTAGAAGATTCTTAATTTAACCTCTTTAGGTAGTGTGACTCATACTCAGTGAGCATAATCTGAAACTGGTTAAATGAAACCAGAAACAGATAAATTAAGTTGTAAAAATAGAACTTGCCAAAAGGTATATAAAGCCTGTAAGTAAATAGCAATTAAGCTTTTTCCCTCCATTATTTTTCAAAGGTAAAACTCACTGAAGGGTTCCCCTTTGATATTTTGGTACAGAAAGCCCAGGGACTTTGCTAGTCAAGTTCAAGCCTAAGCTCTTTCTTACATCCATCAAAAGTAAGAAGCTATACTCACAGGAAGTTGAGTACCTTCTTTGAGATTGGACTACTGAATCAGCCCAGAGACTTTGCTTGCACCAAAGTTCAAGTCATTGTATTGACACCCGTGTTTGTTAGGATTGAATTGTCAGAGTGAAGTGCTCGACGAGACCTCTATTGAGAGAGGGACAGAGACTTTGTTCTGATACATCTGGATTTGTGTTAGTGCTTCTTGATCCTGTATTGGATAAGCACTGAGGTTTGGTTAGTTGCAGTCAGAGACTATTGAGAAGAGTCTAGGATTGTATTTGGTTATTGGATTTAGGATTGGACATTGCTGGATTTGTTGGAGATCCGTGTTATCTCTAACTTGGTTCTTGGTTATTGGATCATCAGTCTAGGACACCTCACACTCACAACACTGTTGAAGAGTTAGACTCTTGTCAGTACAATTGTTGACACACCACCTTGACATTGTATTTTGTCTGTTGTTATCAGACATTTGCATTGCTTTCTTGTCAGTTTCCTGGAACACACACCTTACCAACATTCACCCCATCCTTTGACCTGATTAGTACATACTATCAGTCATACACCCACTTACCTTTCACCCTCTTAACTCAAAGACACCCAGATCTCGATCCTGAAGAGACACGTTCTTGCACATTTATTATTCAGACTCAGGTTGTAACTTTTATAACCCGACACCTCCTGTACAAGTAGCTCCACCAGCCCAACGACTGTTACGGCCTGGCTGGGTGGAAGCAAGAGATGATAGCAATTGACCTTATTGGTACAATCACAACAATCTTAACAATTGGTCTCAATTCCACATCAATGCAGAATTGCCTTGACAAAATGATGAGGTGGGACCAGTAATACAACAAGGGGGAGAAGAATTAATTTTATCACTTCTTGACTTTGCATTGCCTGTTTCTGATGAAGAAAAGAACTGGAATTTCAAAGATATTCTCAAACTTCCAGAAGATCAGAAGAAACAATGGTTAAAGGCATGCAAAGAGGAACTGGACATGTTGAAGAAAAGGAAAGTTTATGAATTAGTCATGTTACCCAAAGGTAGAAAAGCTATCAGAAATCATTGGGTATTTGCTACCAAATCAGATCTACGCAAACATGCTAGACTGGTAGTAAAAGGATTTTCTGAAATAGAAGGAATAGATTTTAGTGAATTGTTCTCTCCAGTCATAAGATACAATATGGTTTGTATCTTGTTAGCCTTAGCAGCAATTGAGGATTGGGACCTAGAGTCACTGGACGTCAAAACTGCCTTCTTATATGGCAAACTTGATAAGGAGATTTATATGGAACAACCTGAAGGATTCATAAAAGAAGTTGGAAAAGTTTGGCGACTACTCCATGCCTTATACAGTCTCAAGCAAGCAAGCCTGGAATGGTGGAAAAAGTGCTGAGCCTCAATGATAGAATTAGGCTTTGTTAACTGCTTGTCAGACATGGGAGTTTTTATCTTCAGGAATAAGTGAGGATATGTGATTGTAATCATATACATTGATGATGCGATCTTCATAGGACCAAATAGGAAGCTTCTCCTACAAAAGAAGCAAGAGTTCATGGCAAAATGGGAATGCCATGATCTTGGGGAATGTAAAGAATTTCTGGGAATGACTATTATGAGGGATAGAAAGAAGAGAATCCTTACCCTCGATCAACAAGAGTACCAGAAGAAAATTCTTAAATGTTTCAACATGGAGAATGCTAATATAGTGCAAATTCCATTACCTGCTGGGTATAAACCAACTGTTAACACTGAACCAGTTGATGAAATACTCAAGAAGCAATATCAGTCTATCATTGGTTCTCTTCTATATCTTACACTTGGTACAAGGCCAGACATTGCGTATGCAGCTATAAAACTGTCGCAATATTCAGTCAATCCATCAAAACTACATCTTAATGCAGCTAAGCATGTGATGAAATATTTGGCTGGCTCTACCAACTATAAACTTGTATTTAATGGACACTCAGAAGTATCAGCTCCAATAGCCTTTACTGATTCTGATTGGGCATCAGATGAAGACAATAGAAGATCACAGACTGGTTACTTCATTAAGATAGCAGATGCAGTTGTTGTCTGGAATTCTCATAAACAGACTACTATAGCACTATCCTCCACTGAAGCTGAATATATGGCTTTAAGTGATTGTTGTAGACAGGTCATTTGGGTTCAAAACCTGTTCAACAAACTTGGAATTAAGTTCGTTAATCATACAACACCAATCGTTGGTGATAATCAAGGCTCTTTATTCATAGCCTTGAGTCCAGTTGCCAACAAACAAACCAAGCACATAGACATACATTTTCACTTCATATGTGAGCAAGTAGAAGAGAAATGAGTCAAAATGTTGCATGTACCGACTAAAGATCAGATTGCTGATATACTCACAAAGAATCTTGGCTGGGTACAATTCAATTATCTCAAAAGGAAACTAGGTATCACCTTTAACTAGGATACTGCAGTGTTCAACTTTGGTTCCTGAAGCACAGAGTCTACATGCAGACACTTAGTGAGGGGGAGTGTTGAGAGTGTTTGAGTCATGACACCATGTCACTCACATGTCTGATGTAAACACCGACATTATACCAGAATACATGCTATCAACCAATAGGAAAGATATGGAGGATTACATATACTCCTAGGTTATTCCATCCAATAGCATATGTCTTTCTGGGAACTTGCTGACTGATGTAGTAGATAAGAGGTAGCCCTGTGGGCTGAATTATATACACACAGACCATAGTAGTTGGTATATAAGCTGTGTGTTGGTACTAGAGATAATTTGAGTACTTAGTTACTTTGCTCTTAGCCTCACCTCAAATGCAAGTCTAAATGTACTGTCCTAACAGGATGTAAGTAGCCATTTACCCACTTACTGACCAGTGCCACCAGTGTGCATCATGGTATGCCTGCTAAGTGTTACCCATACACTTTCATCATCTGCATGGTATCTGCATGATATCTGCACTGTATTTGCATGTATTTGCAGGGTATTATGTCATGTATCTGCAGTTTACGTCATGTATCTGCACATATCTGCATGTACTACAGTATGTATCTGCACATATTTATTGAGGGTTTCAACCTCATACAGATTGGTAAGAGTGGTAATAACACACATAGACTCTTAGGAAGCATCACAACAGTTTGCCAGGTTAGGTTTTTGATTGGCCTGGCTTTTGGTTGTGGACAGACTGGTGGAGTAGGTGGAGGAGTGAGATCATTTTTCTAAGTCCATCCTTTCTAGTGAGTGATAAGTCAAAGTAAATTGAAAAGGACAGAGACAAACTTGAATCTCACTCTCACTTTCCAGCACATAAGTTCCATCATCCTACTCAAAAGGAAAAAACTTGTATGGGTTCCAATCATTCTGGTGAGGTCCAGCATCCAGGCCCCATTGATAATTCCCTCCACTTCCAGCATTTGAGGAACATTCAAGCATCTGCTTCTCCAATGCTGCAACAGCCTCCTTATCAACATCACCAAGACTCTGCAACTCTACTATCCTCCATATGCTTCTTCTGGGGGTTGAAGTAAATGGGACTCTAGGTCAATCTGCTTGGAATCATCAAGATTATTTACCGCTTTGAGGAAATGAGCCCTATTGAGATAAAGAAGGAAACATGTCTGAGCATGTGCAATTGGCAGCTGCTCAAACCAGTCCAGACATAGATCTGGTGCGTTTTTTGCATTAGGGACTTGGGTATAAAACCAATTCTTGATACCAGCGATGTCCTAAATGGACCACATCAACAGTCAAAGTCAATGTCAGAAGTTGATTCGATAGATTCATACCTGCGTTTCTTTGTTTCTACATTATAAACAGTCTTCTGTCACTTGGGTGTGGGAGTATCATTATCAGATGAAGACGCTGGCAGCATCCAGTGTTTTTTTGGGTTGAGAGACTGATGAAGTGTTTTGAGAACAATGAATATTGCATGTTTAGAATGCATCGAACTGAATTTGGTTGCAATAACATGACTTTCTACTTAAAATTTGAGAATAATATATGAATATACCAAGAATGTACAAGACTCAGAATCACGCATGGTGTAGGATACAATGATCATTCTAGAACACCAAAATGGGTGTGGGAGTACAGGGAAGTTACATTGCCAATGATCTCAGCACTTAACTATATGATCTGCAGCTGATCTGCAACTTTTGTTTTCGGTATCAGTAGGGGATCTGCAGGATTTGTGTAATGTATCTGCACTTGATCTGCACGATGATCTGCAAGATACCCAAGCCCTGTTCAATGCATGTCCTGACAGACACAAATTCTGGATGTGTTGTGGTCTACTGGTCCTTTTGGTATCAAATATAATACTTGGCTATAGCAGCCTAATATGTATAGACCAAACGTACTCGAATTAAATTGACTATGTACATGCACGTGCTTGACACAGAGCAGACTATATGCGCCCTCTAATGGCTGCTTTAAGTGTGACACCAGGTGACACCTTACTTTAGAAGGCACAGGAAACACGGACAATAGCCAGGAAGGGAAACAAAGACTAAACATACCAACCAATGCTTGGGAAAGAGAATGACCAGAATGGGTGCTTTGAATGGCATGGGAAAAGTAGACATAGTAGGCGGGAGCGGAAGCGAAACCAGGAAGGGAAACAAAGCACTAGATGTACCAACTGGTGTTCAGGAAGGAGAGTGACGTGAATGGGCAGCGGTATAGACTGTTTGTTCATGCTTTGAAGGGTAGGCACTAGGCAGGAGCGGAAGCGAGCTGAGCCTTGCCGAGGGTTTTGAAAGTCAAGAGATCACCACAGGAACTGATGACAGGTGCGAGAAATGAAGCATTTTAACACAAATCGGTTGACTGGCATAAGTGGATCACGTCCACTCATTTGTGCATAAGGGTGGGAACCATAAGTGGTGCTCAAGGTAAGGCTTTTTGCTCACTTTTTGGTCACTTTTTGCTTACTTTTCATTTTCCTTCTCAGCTACTTTTCATCAAAAGAGTAAACAAAAAGGAAAAGTAACACAAAAAGCAACGCTGGTCGTCCTTTTTCGCTTACATCCTCCTTTTCGTCACACTTTTTTTTCCATTTTGCCCCTCAAGCCGAACAGCGGCATCCCGTATTTGCTGTTGTTGTCCCCATCTGTCTCTGCCCTGTGTGGTCATTGCAGCCATGGTCCTTTCAGCAGCATCTCGTTCTTGAATGCTTGTATGCTGTTGTGGGGCTAGACTTGTTCCTACTGAACTTAGCAGTGAGTGTAATGTAGCTTCGTCAATTCACGCTCATGGTGCTATTGTCAGATGTCCATTATCCACTGTCCCACCACCAAACCCTATAACCTTGTCTCACCATTCTGTGCTGCACCGACACTACAGGCTACAGTGCTGGCAGGCCTGCTGCAGCTTGTTCCACCTGTTTTACACTGTGCTTACCAATACCTGTATATTGTTACCATAGAAATGATATTGTTCTCAAATTGTTGCATGCAAACCTGAATGTCTATTGAGTTGTATGTTGCCTAGTA
>QLOY01001637.1:0-13079 GCA_003313965.1 Megacollybia marginata
TTACAGTCATTTCGAGAATGGCAAAAAGCAAGACCGAGAGCAGGCACCTCGGTAAATGGAGGAGGGATGTTATGACCTCCTACAAAACACTGGACGAAATCATAGCAAAGGAGCCAGCTGAAGTGAAACATGTCAACTTTTTTTCATCGATGGCGCTCCTTTTAACAGGAAACAACGACGTAGTGGCTATATGCCCATCGCTCGAAGATCACACAGAAATCAACCGCAAGGTGGAAACCAGGTTCTGTGTGACGCGGAATCCCCGCATTTACAGGTATGCGTAATTATACTCATTGATTGAACTGACATTAGTATCAACAGCTCGACGGAGGAACAGAATGCTGATCAGGAGATCTTCAAACGCCGGGTCAACGCACTCGCAGAACATTTATGCAGCAACGTCGAGCCTGCGCTGATCAAGATTAACATGAATAAAGATTTTATTCGAAATTCCATTCACAAACTAAAGCGACGATTCTCGGTTGGTGATAAACGAGGGTTACCCGAGAAGCTGGAGTCTGACCTGAAGATGTTTTCACCCAATGATGCCTTCAAAGCCGACTCTGTTGACGCTGCCTTGCTGGAAGCGACTGTAGCTGTATGGGAGGCAATGCAAAAACTCGATTTCAAAGGTACTATCTTCGACAAACGGCGATTCGGTCAAACAGTGGCTGGCATCATGGCTCATTCTGATATGTTCATTTACACCGAAAAGTCGCGACCTGATTTTTTCGATCTTCTTTGCGGTCTCCTGTCTGCTTACACGAGCCTCCTTGACCTTTTGGAGCGCTTCTCTGGCGAAAGCTCCTCCGACGATTTCATCGATTGTTTAGTGCAAGTGACCCTTTGTTTGAAGTGTTTCTCTTCTTCGCGCATTTTCGACGCGCTGATCGACAATATCGATTTAGTGTGTCAGGAGGCGGAGGCGGAGGCGGAGGAGAAGGTAGTAGTAGAAGAAGAAGCAGAAGAAGAAGAAGAGGAGTGGCTGAGGATGGAACCAGGCGCTTTCAACGCCGTATCGAATTATATTTGCTTCGAGTCTGACGAGACCGCTGCCAGCACCCCCCAGCTTTCTGATTCTGACAAGTCCACTGCCAACACCCCCCAGCCTCACAACAGTGACGGCAGCGATTCAGAAGACGACGACGAGGCAGCTCAAGCTGAGCCAGCCCCACGAAATGCAAAAGATATCTTCCGCAGGCAGCTCAGGGCCTGGGTGGGGATCCTTGTTGCTCACGTCACAGCTATTGATGAAACGGTGGCGTATATGAAGCAGCTGAATCAAATGCCTTTTCATTTCAACATCATTTCCTCCTCCTCTTCAGCAACTGACCCGACCATACCTGACGGAATCACAGCCCAGACTGTTTTCGCAGAAAATGGTGGCACCAACAAACTTTTTGATCTGCTCATCGAGGATCGTAACGAGGCTGAAGTGCTTGACTCTTGCCAAGGCAGAGTCCATTGTGAATTAGATCTTGTGGTCCATATGCTGCCAGTGAGTACCAGTCTTCGGAAAATTGTTTACTCAACATCTTAGAAACTCCACCTGGTGAAGGGAAAAGTTTTTCCTATTGGGGTTTCCAAGTGCTGCTGCCCCGTATGCTACCATATGCTTCATTCTATCTCCAAGAAAGAGAGCTGCAAAATTAGAATTCAAGGCTACCACACCCGGATTAAAGGTACAAAGTTTCCATTGGGCGCCGAGTGGCGTTATACAAAGCCTACCTATCAGTTTTTCAAAAATGAACTCAACGGAGCAGCTTTGGCATTACGGAGGAAACAAAACTCCAGGTATCGCAGGAGTAGCTCAGATTCTGATGCCTCCAATGAAACTGCTCCCCTCAGGCAGTCTCCGACTCAGGGTCTGGAGACTGCACAAGACAATTCAGTAACAGCCAGGATTGGTGCTGCTAAGTTGAAATTCAACAGTATCCAGTTGTGAGTAGGCTCGGTGTGTTTTGTTAGTCTTTTGTTGGTGTGTTTTAGTTTTTTTTTGTTGGCATGTTTTGTTAGTTTTTTGTTGGCGTGTTTTGTAGTTTTTTGAATGTATGACTTGTGTATGATGGTTTCAATGAAATCAGACCTTGGGTAGGCCCAGGGTCAACTTGGGCCAACTTGGGTCAACTTGGGTTGATCAAGTTCGAATGCACCTGAGTTGTTCTGGGATGGATGAGATTAACTTGAATGCTACTCTAGGCCAGCCTGGGCTAATGCCATGTTGACTTAAGTCAGCTTAGTCAACTTGTCAAATGACAAGTTACCCAAGATGACCTGAAGTTGACTTGGGTACCACAAGCTGATATAGGTAGCCTAGAGTCCTCAAGCCAAGGTAGCAGTTTTTCCTGATGTTATTAAGTTTGTAATTATGTTAAGATTTTTTAACACTATAATAAGGGCAGTAATATTTTGTTAAAGATGGCGCAACGTGTTAAAACGCACTATTTTACACGTGTTCTGACGACTTTTGTTGACATTTGATCACCTGCCCGCTGCCCCCTAGCGACTTTGCGGCGGGTTAGGGCACCATGTCTTTCCTAACCACTCTCTTTCCTAACCAATCCTCCTAACCACTCCTCCTCCCTCGCTTGAATTGCCAGGCGCTGGTGGTTTCATGGAAGGTGATTTCGTGGAAAGTGGCTTCGCCAGAAAGCGGTTTCTCGGAACGTAGATTCGCAGGGAAGTGGTTTGGCGGAAGGCGCTTGTGCATAGCCCAATCGTCTTTTGAGAGAGGTTTTAGGATTATACCCAGCCGCACCCCTGCGAAAAAGCAGTGCACGTGATTGATCCCCGCCTGTTTTTGTTAAGTCCAACGTGCTGAAATACCAAAAAGCCTTCGTTTGAGGGTATTTAAAGGGTATATAGCTGTTAGTGCTCTGTATACATGAGTAAGTCTCCTGAAACGCAGAAATTCCCAAGTGAAACCATGAAAATATCGAAGTATCATGTACTTTAGTACCTTGTAGATATTTCTGGGGCACTATACTGATATTTTGAATCTGAAAATACTATTGTAGATGCTTTTGGTATCTTACAACAGTATCATTTGTCCAACATGACCTATTATCCACTATCATCATAAGTTATCCCCTTAATTTGGGTGCTAAAAAAGGGAATTTCTAACTTCTAGGCCATTTGTTTGTATATATAGACCATTTCTACCCTAAATACCCTTGAAATTCCCTCAAACGAAGGCTTTTGATATTTTCGACACGTTGAACTTGGCAAAAACAGCGGGGATCGAATCACGTGCACTGCTTTTCACAGGGGTGCGGCTGGGTACAATGGTTTTAGGTTGCACGCGGTTTAGCCAAATCGGGTCGCAACGACCCCCGGTGTATTGTGGCATTAGATGACCATTGTTTGATATATCTCAGAGCGGGGGTAGTGCAGTAGTTTTACATCTCAATCTAAAAAGCCTGAGAAACGGTTGAAAGAGTAATACACGATCATGAAACTAATTTGTCAATATTATGGCAATATATGAATACGGTTCAAGACAACCATGAATCGGTAGCCGACGAGTCATGCGATGAACCTTTGTTGAGGTGCCCGTTTTGATTACGATATTCCTTTCTCACCCGTCAGACACAGTTGAACCCGTCAGGCACAGTTGAGAGACAACGGAAAAGGAGGCAATCTACCTTGATGCAAGCAGTATTCTGGGGGGGGGGACAATGAGTGAAACAGGTTGAGACAAGAGAGCTATTACAAACAGGACAGCGGTAAGGTCTCTCTGACCCCATGTTGTAATTTCCTCCCTCGATGAGCTCCCTCGTTACATGCCAGGCAGAGTCAGACGCAAATGCCTGATTTGCTTATCTGGCCGGATGGGGAGTGACGAGAAACTTGCTATCCGCAGAGTCACTGTTGTTGAGAGTACTGCTTGAGTGAAGTTTAGAGTGAAGTTTATCTGGGGCGGATGGGAGTGACGACAGAAGACCTGGTATCCGCAGAGTCGCTATGGTTGAGAGTACTGCTTGGGCCTACAATATCTTCTACTAGTACAGCTTGAGGCCTTGAGGACTTGGCTCGGGCGAACTCGCTCGGTAAGCCTGGTCCGACTGGTCTGACTCCTTTGATATCTGGCGCGCCAAAGACTGTCGAATACTATGAACAGCGTGTTTACTAGCAGACTACTAATAATAGCAATCGACTATCATTGCTTATTTGTCAGACTGCCTGGGACAGTCGAATACATCGGTCATCACGCGTGTCACGACCGGCGTCGGTTCCGATACCTTGCTTCTCGGCAGATATGTATGTAATGTGGTCGTCGGTTCCGGTTCCAACACCTTGCTCTTGGCAGATGATGTCGCGTGTTGAGATTGGTAATATCATGGGGAGGTCACTGAATTCAACATCGCAGCAGCAAAAATCAGAACACTAGATAAGAACTCTCTGAAAAGATATATAGAGCAGAGCAGTGAAGGCAGCAAGTATCAGCCTCAATCTGCATAAAAAATACGCGAGCGTCAAACACATGATGCCGCACAAAAACACACTGAACGCGCGCACTGCAGCAAGGACCTTGCACAATCCTTCCCAACGCGTGGCACAGCAACGTAGCGTGAACGTGTTCCAAGACACTACTAGTATTGATATAATTATACCTGTAATACATTCTACAGCCCGATGAAGTGACGAGAAAATGAACAAATGTTCTGAGATTCATCCAGGGGCATATTCACCTCACATTACCACTGCGGTAGGGGCCTGCATTATACCGTTGACTGAGATTTGAGCTGGAGAAGATGGTTTTGTTTATTTGTCTTTATTTGCGCATGCCTTACTATCTGCCGTTCTCTGCCCTGCTTTGAAGCCGATGAATATGGAGCGAAACTTAGCTTAACTTGGCACTGGCATTTAAGGATGTTCAAACATGAAGCCAAGTACCAATACAAGAGAGCCCATAGGCTGGGATGGCACTGGCAGGAAGAGAGTGATTTAGCCACGTTTGTTTGTCTTTCTTTATTTACTACCACGTGTCACTCGGTTTTCTTCTGCTTGCCTTGCTTGGATTCCAGCCCATGAGGCCTTCAGTGATACTCAGTGGAATGATAGCTCAGGTTTGCAATTTTCTCTTTCTAACGATAGTTCTGACACACTATCTAGTACTTGTAAATTACATGAATGCATGATTGCAGTTCCTTCATGCTCGATTTCTGCCCCCTTCTGTAAAGTGGTTGTTTTAAAGCCCATCCCTCTGTCTTTTTATTACCTCTGGCTTGAGGCCCAGCACTCGACATTTGTTATTCAATGAGTCGTGAATTTAACCCAAGCTTACTGCCAACCTCAGGCTTATCTATTGGGTGACCTACTCTATTGAAACCAATGCAGGACTCCCAGAACGCACCATCGTTGACGTGTTGACGCTTGTGACTCGAAGATCAGTACTGCCAACTGTTGACATGGTCACGAAGGCTACCTACCGACTTCGTTGTAAGTTGTAAATGCTGTCACTGACTCTAATTTCAGCGTTTGAGAGTGCGTTACACCTTACTGTAGTCAAGTACACTGAGGACAGACGCCCATACTTTCCACTGGTACGCTCAAGGTGATCAATGATCTCACTCTATCTCAGACTTGGAATAGATATCTGATCGTCAGCATGTGAGTGTTGGTGTTGTGATTAAAGAACAACTTGAAGGCTTAAACCAAGCCTTGACAGGTAAGCAACTTTGTTTTGTCTGGCTTATTTCACTTTACAACCAGGACTCTATCGAGCTCTATCAATCCCTAGGCTTAATTTGATCTAAAGGCTATCTCGTATTGCTACTACTTGAACTATTACTAGTAGTATTTTTTTCCTTGTAGTGTGTTCACGCTGTGTTGCTGTGCCGCGCGTTGGGAAGGATTGTGCAAGGTCCCTGCTGCAGTGCGCATGTTCAGTGTGTTTTTGCACGGCATCATGTGTTTGATGCTCGCGTATTTTTTGTGCAGATTGAGGCTGATAAGCAAGGACGAATGCCTGCCCGACAGATATATATTCAGTGATCCAGTGGATCCAGTGAGACGAGGAGAATAATGTTTCTCTGTCCGAGTCCGCCGACCTGGGATCAAGCTTCATGCACATGGCTTGGAGTAAATTCGAGACTGGTAACACTCACTCATCGCTAGAGAGAGAGAAAGAAGGAAAATGAGCCTCGTGGAGATTTTCAATCAAGTTTGGGAAGGAACGTAAGCCTATGATCGAGAACCAGATCATCAGCGCGTCGCTCGTGCATCGGTTCATAATCCCGATCACTGTCTGACTGACTGACCTAACCTCTACTATCGCTGGGTAGGATTTTGAAAAAAATGCTCGGACTTGGTCTTCCCGTTATATCTAGGGCCTTCGAAACGATAGGGAGTGTGGTATTGTAGTCAAATAATGAAATCTACAACAAAAAACCGGTTGAGCAGGGTGAGATGCCCTTCAGAAGGATGTTCAGAAGGACGTTCCGACCTCGAATGGGGGGGGGGGCTTTTGAAAACGTTTAGTCACAAATGTCATGGTTAGTCACCCGTGCCGATCTCAAAGTCCGCCACGATCGAACCAGTGCCAAAAGGGATGCAAACAGGTTTGTTGGAAGCGCGTCTGTAATCGGCAGGTCATTAAAAGCAGTTTCCTGATTAGTACCCCACTTGCAAACACGTGCCTAACAATAGTATGTAGCTTTCAAGCAAACACCCAATGGATTCCCTTTGTTTGTGAGTGTGGAAGGAAGAAGAGGACCCTGGATTATAGGAGAATATCCTGGATCCAAAACACCAAATTTGGGGGGTGTTTTATACGAACCGTTTTTACGATTTTGGGCCGGGTTTTTATGCGAACTGGGACCAAGCCCCGCTGGGGGGCCGGTTTTTATGCGAACCGGCGCTCCGGCCTACGAAAATAGCCAAAAAAAGGCTCCTGTGCTCTCCGAAGCTCAAATTCGTGTGTTAAGGACTGTACGGAGCTACAAAACTATTGCACTCTCTTGTAGTGGATAGAATATGAATAATATACTAGTAAGAGGTTAGTCAAGCTAAGCATCCAAGTCAACTGCCTTGTCTGCTTTCTGTCTCTTTTTAAACTCCTTCATTGTCTCGACAAGCTTGGCTTTATCCTTGACAAGCTTTTGGAAGAGTTGTATGTCATCTTTGAGGATCATCAGAGTGGTACCGCCGACTCCGAGTTTTGGAGTTGTCGAAGTTAAAGTTAGGAAGGCATAGGGGGGTATCAAAGTAAAGGCTTTTGAGTGGAATGTGGAGTGGTGAATACTGAACTGCTGTCCACGGGCAAGCTGCTCAAAGACCTGGAGACCCAGTCTTGAGACTGCTGAGATGTTCTTTGCCTCAGTGATGGCACCATGTATGATGTTTGCCGTTCTTTCCGCTGCTTTTCTGATACAATGCAATAACTAAGAGGACTGTTAATCTGATACAGGCCATATGTGATAAACCCACCTCGAGCTAGGACAATCTGAGACTGAATGGTCTTCCCTTCTGTATGGAACTTGAGGACGAACCATAGCTTCCAATACGCAAATGGTTGATGGCATTGACGTTGGCATTTGATACCGCATTGAAGCAGTCAGCGTTCAGATTGTGTTTCAAAAAGTATTGCCGGCGAAGCGTAGCTGCCTGATGTGGTGTTAGTTTAGATACGAATTCCAATAAGTACTACTTACTTTTCTTGCTGTATTGTCATCATCATCCAGAGCCCAGGAGTCCAGACTCGGAGAAGGAAGTTGATTCGGTGTTAGAGTAACATTAATGTTGTATAATGCTGCAGGAACGATTCCGAGTAGAATAATGAGGCTGTCAACCTCATCCGCAGCTGCTCGGGCAGCATCAGCAATCACATTTTGGGATGGAAAACGAGCGAGGGCAAGTAGGTCAATATTGTGGGTATCAATGTAAGAGTGATAGTAGCCGGAAGCCTGAGCCTTCATGTCACTTTTGTGATGGCGATGAACATTAAAGAATGCTTCGCAAAGCTTAACTTCAAGCTTCGGAACCATATGAATGAAGTCGAGCATCGTGAAATCTTTAACTATTTGTCTCGCTAGACCGAAAATATGCTCGCACGCCTCACTGGAATGCAACCAAGGTAAGAGCGGAAAGGTTTCTGAAATGTAATCTCGATGGACGATGATGAGAGATATGAGACCGTCAACTAGGAAATCACAAATGTCGGTGGCGTCTCGGGAGATGAAATAAGGCTGTTTTTTCCATCCGAAACATGAGATAAATAGCATTCCCACATCTGCAGATACATCCTTGCACGCAGAACAAGTTGGATATGCTCATCATGCCCAATGTGTCGGTTCTGATATGCATCGCACAGCTCACCAAAGATGAAGAGGTAGACGATCAGACCAACATCTTTGGGATGTCGGTCTATAAGGTATTGGAGGGTTGGTGCCAAAAATAATCGACTAGCGGCAGTGTCGTCCTGTCGATCAAGTTTTTCAACATCGCGGTGATAGAGTGGTGACCCATCCTCGAAAGCGACATCATGTACTTGTTGGAAGAAAGCTGCATAGTTACCAAAATGTAAAAGACGTGCACCGGAAAAAAGATTATTGCGTAATGTTTTCAGTGCATGTTTAGAATCCTGTATCATTACTATGGGCTACTATGGGCTGACCACGAAAGACTGCAATCGAGATCTGGTGGGGAGGTCTCCCTTCACGCGGGGATGGAATGATGTATTTGATCTGAGGAATCAGCTTTGGCTGTGAAGCTCCGCTGAACTTTACGCTCAGTTTCTGTCCCATCACAGGCATATGAGATAATCACTGAGGGCCGGTTTGGCACCGGCAACGCCCGCTACCTCGATGGCTATTGCGTAAAAGGCCAGTTTAATTGTAGGAGAAAAGCATTTTATATGTTGTTAATAACTAGTAATTAAGCTGTAGTTAGGCAACACGGAGCGCAGCAAACAGCACTGTTTACCCAAGTGTAGTGGGTTTGAGCTAGGCTCCTTTCGATCTGATCAATGCCTCTCTCGTTTTCGGTGAACTGCCAATTATAGCAAAATCATTGCGTAGGAGGAGGAGGAGGAGGAGGAGGAGGTATACCCAGCACAAGGTCCCATTAAAGAACGGCCGGGGTCTGCGCTACATGATGCAGGCGTCCTTGCACGTGCTGCGGGTGTCTCTAGCAAGAAGAGTTGTCAGCAACTCGAAAGAAGTGTCACCCTCCCAATCAAGAGACACGGATTTGTTTACGTCTGGACTTGATACAACCAGCAATACTGCTAAGTCAACGTTATACCGATTTATATGAAGCTATTGTCCCCATTGTACACCCAATGGAATACTATACAGGTGTGTACAAATAAGGTGCCGGTACCCACATATCCTCTGTCTTATATATAGGTATCAAACACATCGTACACATACTTTGGCAAGCAGGACAGCAAGTCACTGTTGTGCAGTACAGTCAGTGTACAATCCAATGTAGTAGAGGACAGTGTCATGCAACTTGAAGGTGGGGCAGGCCGCAAATGCCTCACAGAAAAACTCATGCCATTGTGTTACTAACCGTTGTCAATGGTCAGCCTCACAAACCCACAACGCATGAATATCATCCTCGACAGCGACCCAGCAGATAGGCCACGTATGCAAAACCAGCATAGTCTCCAATTCCTCAGCACATGCAGACAATAACGTTCGGTATACCGCAACCTTTCCACCACGAGTGGATGTTCCAATGTCAGCAACGTTACAAAGGCAATTTGGTATTTAGACACTGGAACCTTAAGCTATTTTCGCGTGGAGATAACCTCATTACTCACTAAGTATACCCAGTCGTCGCTCATGTCCATAGCACACTTTCTACAAAGCAGCTCGGGCATAGTGATTAGAAGGCAGACTCGGAGTACATGTTGAAGCTAAGTGACTGCGATAATCCAACGGCAGTATGTAATTGGCCAAATGCCAGACTGTAAACAATGGGATTATCATCGAGCGTATACAGGTCCAGCATCTGTCGAAGAATTTTATGCTGCACTCCGGCAAACTCATTCAACAGCGACCCATTCCCATCTAAAACGACCTCCGCTCCAAAGATCAAATGTGAGTCCACTCTAGCCATATACAAGACCTTTCCGTCCTGAGTAGGCAGTGACCCGATCCTCCACTGCGAATGTCGCATTGGCAACGCTCTTGGCCTTGGACGCTTTCGTCTTGTAATGTTTGGCAAAAATGTATGTGTGAGAATGAATTGTGAGAATCCACCAATTCGACGATCTTCCGTTTGAATATTTGAATGACAAGATCGTGTCTCAGTTCTGAAAACAATGGCACAGGCTTCATCAGCAGTATGCGTCAACCTGACCTGTTCTGGCACAGGGGCACAGTAGAGCCCCTAATCCAGACCACAGGCAGAGACACCATGGCATAGAACAGAACAACATCACTCACTTAACCAGTCAACGAGCGCACACTCATCAATGAAACAATAAGCCAGAGTCACATACGCGGCCTGGCCCAGAGTAAGCTCTTGCCTGTATGCGTTCAGAGCCAATGAACCCAAGTCTGTCACTTTGTAAATATCATTATTGGGCGACACTTCCTACCATATGCACCCGAACGAGTTAACATTCGTAGGCTTCAACATTCGGCAGTGAATGTCAATGCAAACACTCCTACAGTGATAACCTCGATATGTCAGAGCACGCTCCTTTACAGGCATGTTACAGGCAGCTCAGGGTGTTTGATTAATGTCAAGAAACGCCAAAGTGCTGTTAGAGGTAAACGACCATAGCACCACTGGTGGTGAAGAGCAGCCACACAGCGGTATACAGAGTGTGGCGAATAGACTGGCTAGAGGGAGGTAACCACCTAACAAGTACAGAGACCACTAGACCATAAGACCCTGTCTGGAGGTTACGAACGAGGTATTTGCAGGTGATGAAAGCTGTCCGGAAAAAGGCGAAAGACCAGGTGGGGCTTCTGACCCCAATCCTGTCCGAAACCCGAATGACATTTTGCCAAAATTCCCAAATCCTGTCCGGATTTGCGAACGACCTTGTCCTGGAACAACGCTGCAGCATTACCGATCTGTCCGAACATAGCCGCCGGGGCATTTGTCAAATTATATATGACAAATACCAGGCAACCATCCCGCAATCTTGTTCGGGTCTTTAGTGAGTGATATTGTTGCACTTTATTTCTACTCATACATATAGACTCTTTTTTTATTGCAAGGAACGGTGCAGCAGCATTACGGAATTGTCTGAACATAGCCGGCATTTGTCATATTACTTATTTAATATGACAAATTCCCGCTACCTTTAGTAGTGGGCTAGTTAGAGATGACGTTTTTTTTTCAACATGTCTAACTTGGGTGGTGTGTCTAAGATCAGGACCTGAAACGTGTGTCTAACTTGCGATGTGAAGAACACACTTGACACGGTGTGTCTAAGATCACGATGGTGTGTCGAAGAACAATCTTGTCCAAAACAGGTGTGTGTGTCGAAACACGTACCTACCGGAGTTAGAGTGCCCTATTTTTCATTTTTTGCAGCAGTAGATTGCAATCGGGTGCATGGGAACCTTTTTGACATCCCTGACCGCCTATCCCTTTTCGAACTCTGACTCATCATTTTCTTATAATACACATTATACGACCCCTTATTCGCAACGAGATCTCTACTCATTTGACATGGACCATGCCTTCGACGTCAACATCAACGGTCTGTTTTGCAGAGCCGTATTGGATCCTGTATTGCCTATCAGTTATTCCCCTTCAATAACCGGCCTGTTCTTATATCCGGACCGGACGCAGTCAGACAGTTGGTTGCCACTCACATATCCTTCGTTTACAGTGCTATTCTAACCGACAATACCTACGTGTTGGGTCAATTAGTTCAAAATGCATGTATTCTTTGATTTCCTCCACCTGTGTAACTACGTTCCCTACTTTGTCAGCCACAATGTAACGCCCTGTCCCTATTATGCATCCAGCCTTCATGTTTTTGTCCTACCAGATCGAGACTGAAGTTGCTTGGCACATTCTGGAAGCCTTTGGCCGAGTGTCAGGATATCTTTTCAGCCTTCGTCAAGCCAAATGAATTTTCGAGACTCTGCATCAGGACTGCTACTGTAGAACAGGATAAATCATTCACCGAATTTGTTCACTCATTGAAATTCATCAACTCACCTTGCATTGATCCAGAAGATCTCTCAGACCCTGTGCTAGTACGTGGACTTCCCTTCATGCTAGGCAGCTGATTGTGTTCCAGCGCCAGGAGAATGCCGTTCATTGTTGGTAATTGGGATGCAATCAATTTTGTGGTGGCTTACTGGCATAACAGGGTCAACAGGCCCCAAAAAACCCGCTGGGTATTTACATAGGCGGAGCATCGGTAGCGGGCCCTGCCGCTTGCCGGCGTCACGAGTTATACCAGGCCTGCAATCTTGTTTGGTCTTTGGTGAGTGATATTACTGCACCTTATTCCTACTCATACATAAGTATAGACTCTTTTTTTATCAAACTTCTGCCACCGTGTAGTAATTCAACCCAGTGATATTGCGATCACCTCCTTCCTTCAACTGTATATTCCATCATGATGATTAATGTAAACAAATACAGCCGTTCTGATAATACATAAGTAGTATATACGCATTTCGTGCTTCGAAATCCCTAACAACCGACATTGATACGCGACCACTAGCCAGAAGCTGCCCGAAGCTACATAGCGTCGGTCCACACATCCCAAGTTGATATCACCTCATCAACCATCTCTTAGAGAGTCGGTGACCAGCATATCAGTTTAGCGGGGTTTCTGCATACAATAAAGAAACTTACAGACAAAATATTGAAAGATCTTCAAACTCAGTGGCTTGGAATTGGAGATAGTATGACTTTCACACAGAGCAACAACTTGACCCTTCAAGCTTAGCGTATTTGCAGATACTTGCATCTATTCATGGCAAATTCTGGTCAGATAAATGGCCAATTATACAGAAGATTTCTTGAACAATTTCGGAGCAGCTGCTAATGGGGAAACTCACCAGGTCCAGACATAACTAGGATTGAGAGTCGCCGTAATGATTAATAGGGATAGTTGGGGGCATTGGTATTGAGTCGCTAGAGGTGAA
>QLOY01001641.1:0-17032 GCA_003313965.1 Megacollybia marginata
TACCATGATGCATGTCACTGCCAACCACCGCTTTTTACACGCTTCACACCGCTATTTGTGTGGCTTCCAAGTGGCTTCAACTCATTGGACGCCAGGGTAAGTATAAAAGACCCTCAGAAGTTTCAGTTCAGTGAGACGGAACTTGAAGTCTTACAGAATGTTCCCAGCTTTAAAGGTTTCCCCTCCACTGTCATATTCGTCGCTTATTGAAGTATCATCAGCTCTTTTTTGTATTCCTCGCAGCCGTTGCTGTCACTACTAATGCCAACTCCGACTCCGTTCCTTTGACGCCAGTCGGGAACGTAGCGGCCGTTCAATCGATTGTCCAAGACGGAGACACGCGTCTTTACTACCAGCAGAGCAATGGTGCCATCTATCAATTAGCTGTTACTGGCCCATTCACCAGCGGTACAAGTGTCTCTGAAGACATTGGTTTTGAGATAGTCCCTCCGGGTCAGGCAATGCTTGGGACTCCCATCGCAGTTTGCTCGATCGACAGTGGTTCCACTGAATACAAAGAAGTAAGTGCATACACGTTACGTTCAACGGAGCACTAATCCAATGCACCCTTAGGTTCATCTCTTTTTCTTCTCTCCTAGTAACCAGCTGTCTGAATACGTCTACCTCGGACCCGGAACCAATTTCGTAGGTGGTGCTAACTGCTCTATCTGTGTCACCCAGTCCACATTCTTCGGTGTGAATGGGAGTCAGGTTTTGTATGCAATGGAAGACCCGACCACTAAGACTGTTCGTGTCGGTTTTGTTAGTGCAGGGAGTCCTGGAACGTTGAGTGAGGCGGTCAGGACCTCCGGCGGGGCATGGTCTGTTGCTACGCTCCCTAATGCTTAACGTTGAGATACGATGCAAACTGGAATTAATGGTTCTAGTCCGCAGCTCCATAGAATACATAAGAAGTCTGTTTTTTGTCTTTCCCCTGTCTATCCGTGTCAGAGTCTCGCACCCTACTAGTAACATTGCAAGAAATGCACAAAGTCCCCTTCATTATGATGTCTTACTCTGTTGCAACTCCTAGCCGCCTAGCCGCGTTAGTCAGAACATAGTCTTCCATAGTAAGACTCATGAAGTTTTTGTATCTATCAACACGCTTATTCGTACTCTACATACTACCATCGGTGCAATTGACTCGGAGTTTGATGCAACGATCAGTGAATGATGAACGAATGGATGCTATGGCCCAACACTCTTTGTAGCATGCAGAGTTCAAGTGCCGCGTTTGCCATCGAGGAGGCAACGATCGACCAGCTTGAGGTTTTATCATTGGGGAGAAATTTACATCATTTGCACTACATATATATCAGTTTCAGGTTGTAAAAAGACAGTATACGAGTCTTTATTTCTTTATGCTCTTTTCCGCTTAGCTCCTCAGGCTTACGCTTGAGTCGAGTCTTCACAATCACTGGCACGAGTCTCGTGACAGGAATCTATATGCTCGATAATCGACTGAAGGATGGAGATATTACCCCGCCCGCTCGAGTCCTGTAGACAGGATGATATAGGAGGTGAAGCGAACTGAATGGGTCCACTGGCAGGCCGAGTGGGTGACTCTGTCATGGGGTACCAAGAAGACTTTTGATGTTCGACCACCAGAATGATGATCAGAGGATAGATAGCCTACATATGATTCATTCTGTGAGCCTTAGGGTCATGAGCAAGAGAGCAGTATTCACAGAAATAAATGGCAAGATGGATTCCATGGTATAGACCAGTATGGTTCTGTGTGAGAAGCGGGAAGTGAAAATGATGTTGTTTTGACCCAGAGTAACAGGGGAAATAAATGGTGTGATGGTCTGCAGGATGTCAAACACTGGCACTATGGCTATAGAGCTGCACAAGAATATAATCTGCATAATGCTGTTTTGAGTAACAGGGTATACATTATCAACAAAATAGTAGGAACTGACCCAAATTGCACAATAGATAAATCCCGATTCAATCAGAAGGACCAAGACTCGTTCAACTTGTGTCTTTCTTGTCCCATTGGATTGAAGGTGGGCCTTGATTTGCTTTCTGTAAACCCTTTGTATCAATTGTCAGTCCTTCATCTCTCAAGTCAAATGAGATGGAACACAAACCAGGTTTTGTAGAAGATTATGACAGTAGAGATGAAGTTTGTTAGTAGTAACGGAATATAGACACCAAAAGCAAACACCCCATACAGCGAGACAATTGAGAAATCTGATACTTCGCTGATGCCAAGTACTAGAAGCACAGCATTGATCACCATACATACTCGATAGAGGCACATTGAGCATGAAACAACTATTCAATAAAGCATTACCTGTCATGGCTCCCAATAGAAGGGCAAGAATACCACGAAGGACACGTTGTTGTGCCACGGACCATGCTCTCCACACAACGATGGCATCGTTGAGGACAAACTACGGCAGAACAATATGTTATCAATCATCAGTTGTCACTGCCAAAAATGCAACTCACAATTATATTTACTGAGATGGTCGAAGCCATCAGAGTTCTTCTGATCTTCTATGGACGTCTATACTAATGCAGCCTTTCAAATGCCGACTCACCGACTCCTCAATGAGGCCAAAAATGGGGTACAAAATCCATCTTGAATATACCAGCCAGCTACTTATGCAGTAAATTGTCGAGAAGATGAAGAAGAGCAGAACCGCAGCTAATAGAACTTGTCGTCCCCTAGAGGTAGGAAGTCCATTGCATTTAGTTGATGTATTTACAAAGTATAAGGAAAACCAAATTAAGCTTACAGCATTGTGAATAAGGTGACAATTGTGAGTGTCAAAAAACATCCTGCGGAACCTGAATGCGGCGAGGGACTAGGTCCAAATCAGATAGCATACCATAACCAAGACAAGTGACACCGAAAGACACTACTATCGAATTTAAGATTTCTGGGGAGAGCTCAATCTGAGGCTGGGAGTCCGTCATATCTCTGGTGTGACAGGGGATTTGAGTATGGGTGGCTTATCAGTCCCACAGCTCTATAAGAGGTGTCGAAGATTGATGGTCAGGAGAACCAGAGTCGTTTCGGAACAGCTTTGTAGCCTGTGCATCATGATACAAATCAATGATCATTCTGCGAGCGGCGATGGATTCAGAGTATCGGGAGATGGTCATGTAGATAAAGACAGTCAATCCAGCTGTTGGTAGGAGCTGCAAGTGAGTCCTACCTCGGGCTGTGTTCAAGTTGCTGCAAACTTCGAAGTGTTCGAAACCAAGTCATGGCAGTCATTCCGATTTCAGCCCGAAGTTTATTCATACTTTCATTTCTTTTGACATCCTTCTTTGCCTTCTTGGTTTCTGCTTTCCTCGAGATGTAGTACCACAGTGGTAATTGACAGAACACACCTCGAGATGTCCGGTTTAACGACTCAGAGCCTAACTACCGGTTCTCCTTTCCCTTTCCTTTCCTTCCCTTCCCTTCCCTTCCGCAAGGAAGTAAGAAAGTATATACACGGCATGGTCCACGCATGAACGCCCGAGCGTGTCGGATCAAGGCAATGCTGCAAAAGAGGTCCGCCACACGGTCTCGACTCCCGGCCGTACTCAGTCAGCATCGCCATCGGAAGGTCCCTATGCAGACTAAATTGCATAAGGTATCTATGTCCCAAGCGTTTGTGAAACCGCATAAATCAATGCAGCATCGTGGTACAGCCCCCAGCGGACAGGATACTTACATCGCACGGAAATGTCGCCTCGGCCAACGCTTACACACCGGTCAATCAACAAGTGTGTCCATGAGATCTTCCGTCGTTTTGAATACAAGTCGCAGTCGGACCGTGGACAATGACAAGGGACATTCGACAGAGGAGTCGAACCATGTTGACTTTGATTTAGCACCACAATAAAAGCACACAACTCCCAACCATCTAGCGGGACTTTTTCTATTCACCTGTTACTGACTCTATAATTCACAAATTAGTCTAACCTTTAGTTGGTACGGTCCCCCAGTGAAATTAACAGGGAACTGAGTTATGGATGGCTCACCAGTCACTGTAGAGCGGCAAGCTATGTAACATTTCCCACGGTCGAAGTTTCCATTTATCTCCCAACCCTCTGGCGCCAGCATCGCTGACTTTATGTATCACGAGAGCTAATAAGAGATTCTGGCGATAAAGTACATTTTCAAAAAAAGAGTCATTCAATCTACTGAACAGCCCTCCTCTTCGACACCGGCTTTCCCCTCTTCCTCTTCTTCCCTTGGTCAAACGCATTAGCGCTTTTGAGATCCCGACCTAAAGGATCTTCCTTTTTCACTTGGAATATCCTCACTATCCAGTTTTCAGATGTGAATGCTTCCTCTACGAATAAAGAATCAGAGTCAGTCAGAGGAGAGGGGGAGGGGAGACGAACCCAAGTAATCCAACGTGGGACCGATTTTAGGCATAGATTGTTGACGAACGCGGTCTACGGCTTGTTGACCTCCATAGAGTTCTGCGAATCTACACCGGATTATCATCAACAAAGCAAAAAAGGAGAGAAAAGGGGAAAACGAACCGATAATACGACATCTTATACATCAAACAATTCTTCATCGTCACCGAAGCCCTATCATCAACTCGATACTCCCCCTGCGGCGTGAAATAGTTGGGCTCTTGTATCTCATCCGGCCAAACACCCTGCGCAATACGGACCATCCACAAGAACTTGTTGATATCGTCTCCAGAGTATCCAATGAGACCACCAAAAATGACGAGAACGTAATCCACGTCGTGTTTGCGCAGGATCGGGTAGGCGACTTCTTCCGTGCTTGACATTGCTTTTCCTACGGTTGCTATATGGGCTACAGCACACAATCAGCATGAAGGTAGAAGATGGGGTGAAGGGGACGTACTATTATTCCAAGTATTATTATCCACCAACGTAGGTCTATCCGCCATTCCCGCAATCTGATACCCATAATCCCACCAAGACATCACCACCGCGGTCTCTGGGGTATTCTGTCGAAGCCAATAATACGCCTCACGGAAATCATCGATTATATGTTGACTCCCGTCTGGATTTGTCGAAGCGAGGACGACGGAAGGTGAAGAGTAGGCGTTTGATGTTACCCATGTGCAGTGGAAGACGAAGAAGGATAGAAGACCGAGGGTGTTGAGGATGACGGTGAAACGGCTGTCGATTGAAAAGATGCCTTTCTGTTTTGGTTTTTTGGAGGTGGATGAGGATGATTTTGCGGAGACGAAGTCGTTTATGGCTTCTGTGACTGCCAATTGAGCGACTGAACTCCCTGAAGAAGAAGCGGCGGGGGTTTTCTTTGTCTTTTTTGAAGCGGGGGTACTCGGCGCAGCGTCATCCTCCCCATTCCCCGCCGTCGCCGTCGCCGTCGCGGCCTCGTGTACAATGGGAGGCTGGGTAGGATCAATATACGTATCCAACAAAGTCGAAACCGCAATCGCAGCCGAAACACAAACGACAGGTGTGAGCGTCAACATCAACCTCACCATCACCCCCGCAAAGTAACTCGCCACGACGGCGTAGATGATCACAAACACGTGTTCGTCTCGGAGTTCTCGGAAACAGAGGATGACACCTGCGGGGAATGCGAAGATGAGGAAGTTGAGGTCCATGAAGAAGGATGGCCAGGCGGTCGGTTGGTGTTCTGAGACGGAGGCTATGATGGGGATGTATCTAGCATAAAATTCAGTGGACCCTTCGTTGGGTGGAGAAGCGTTGGGCTTACTTCTTTGCGTAGCCTGTGTCCCAGAGGGAGTAGAAGCGTCCAGTCCAAGGCGCGATCCATCCCTTGTAGGTGAGACCGACGATGGCAAAAGTACCCAAGAGCCCGATGGAGATGACGGAGAGGAAGAGGAGGTTTTGGAATTGTTTTGAAGAAACGTGGGATCGGACTAGTTGGGCGAAGGCTACGATTTGGAGGAGGCCGAAGACACCTATAAGGACAATCAGTTCGAGTAGAGTGAGGGTAAGGACGTAACGTACCCAAAGCGGCCATATGTTCACTTGTGCGGACAGGTTGGAATCCGACAAAGGGGACTTGCATACTGGCCAAAGTACCAATAGCATACCAAGAGGAGTAAGCAACGTAGAGCCGGCTGGTGAAGCGTCCCATTAGGATGAGAACCAATGCGTGAAGAGGGATCATGTTCGTGATGAAGGCATATCCACCTAGCCACATCCATCAGCGTCTTACCGGACACAAATCAAAAAGGCTCACCCCAAGCAGCAACCATGTAAAAGTAAAACACCGCAGCAACAGTCCCAAACAGCGCACTTCCCTGTTTAAGAGCCTTGATCCAGGCGAAAAAGGTAAACATGAGGAGAAAGATGGCAATGGCCTCGTTATCGTAGGATCCAGCTACAGAACGAGATATGTATCCCGGGACGATGCCTATAAAAGCAGCAGCGAGGAGACCCGCACTTTCGTCTTTCATTTCCTTGGTGAACCTTGTTCGGAATCAAAATAGACACAAGGAAGAGAGAAAAAAGACCAACATGTAGGTTGCCCAAGCAGTAAGCCCACTAAACCCCGGCGCAAGCAACACACAGATGTTACGAATGTCAACAGGAAGATGGAGTGAGTGAAGAAGGTTGTATATCACTCCACTCGTGGCCATAAGCCCGGGATACACAGTCCCACCAACGACACGACCGAGGGGATACCAGGCAGTCGGATCGAACCAATTCCAGAATTCATAAAACCCCTTGGAAGCAAGAACCCTCGTCGCACGACTATTGCATTCACACGTTTGAGAAAACGGATTGAGAATTCGCAAAGAGAAACGTACTAATTGAACCATGGATCGCTATTCGACACGGATTCAGGTCAATAAGCAAGTAAGTAAAGAGAAAATGCATACAATTCATGGATAATGCTTTCGAAATTTATAACAGCGAACAGACGAGACGCAATTCCTGCTGCGGAGATGAGACCCAGGGCGACGATTCGCAGGAGAGAGGCTGTGTTCGCGACCGTAGCAGGCGAGAGATTTGAAGGGAGCGGATACGCAGTCGACATGACTGCCGTTTGGAAAATGTTGAGAGATATTTTGGGCGCAAGCTGTCGACGTGTCAAGGCACGTGATGGACTTTGTGAATTTCGACCAAGTCCATTTAGTATTAGTTTCTAACTCTGTGTCCGTTTCAAACTCCCTGGAGTTACCATTAACCGCCGCGCTTTCTGAAACAACCATACTGCCTAAATTGATGAGTGCGAGTCTGGCCGTATAGCCACATCCAAGTTCTTTTTTTCTGGGTCAGGTCTCTCCGCTTGAACCTAGGAGTTCAGGCGGGCCGTTTTAGCGGAGCGAGGCTTACATTCCAAACAACTCCGGGTTGCTGACGTCGCTTAGCGCCTTGCGAGAAAAATAAAATAAGTTCGACTATTATATGGCCTACTAACTCTTTCCGAGTCCTTTCCCCTACAGTATCCTCTTGAACACGCCGCTGGTCGTCGTCTCTAATTTTCTCACTAATTTTCTGGTCAAATGTTGGGTCCTTTTACGATGAGTCTATTGACTGACACCACAATAGCCTGAGCACATAGAACGATGCAATGTTTCGAGGTGCTTTAGTCCATTTTGCTTATAACAATAGCAAAACTCATTTTACAAATTGCTGTCTTAATGGCCCCGGTTGAGACCCGGCCGATCTGTTGAGTGCCAACCATGGTTGTAGGACTCTATATTATTTGGTCAGTTCATCACTGTGGGCCCGCACGATGATATGTATCGCACGGTTGCAATCGTGGTTGACGAGGTTGTCAGTATAGACACAGGCAGCGAGACCTCATCTCTATGATACTGGGACATTCGGTCCAACTCACCGATGGTTAATGGCATAGGGCACTGTGTGAGAGTGTTCCCGTGTTACCTGTACCCAACCTTCCAGACAGCAGCTATTGTTGTGTATGTTGGCCATGCCAGGCTATTGATCGATCATGGCAAGATGGGCCAACAGTGGACAGTTTCAGTAATTGCACATCGAGCGGAATATGATAAAGACGGCCGGCATAGGCCACCAGCAGTCCCGACTGTCTGGTACTTCGTTATCTGTCTTGGTCGCATTGGCCGCCACGAGCCTAATGATGGTAACCTGCTATCAAAGTCGACCAGGCCACCGAGCTGGAACCAACCTCTAGCAATGACACTGGCCCTTGTGTGCAACCTGTAGCATTGTACATTGTAGCAACAGAGCTTGTTACGACGGTGCTAACCTCCTAAGGCTTTGCGATCTGGACCTGTGGTAATGGCCATCGGGGGTCATTGCGGTAGTTATGCCCTTCCAGTTGCAGCCTGTAGCATTGTATATCGTAGCAATCGACATCAATGATGACAGTACTAACCTTGTAAGCTTTTGTGATCTAGAACTGTGGTAAGGTCCATTGCAGCCCATTGCAGTAGTTACGCCCCTCCATGTATGTCTGGCTGTAAGACTAGCGCAAACTCGAGGGTATCTGTTCTGTAATTGTCATATCGGTCATCGTAGAGCTAACAAGATCTTCAGTACAACACCGGCCAACCGCACGTTATAGACTACAGCTGTTGCGTCGGCGTACAGCGATTGCGTTGTAATAATCATAGGACTCGATGATCGTTCAGGAATTCCATTGACTTTAGTTGCGGCCCTCGAGGAAACTTTGCACCAACTGCCGTTGAGGTGTCGGCCATAGATTGAATAACACCATTGTTGTAGGCCTGTACATTTCTGCAAAATGCTTATTTGTTGGGTCCGACCCTCGAGGAGTTCCACTTCCATCGTGATGGTTGTTGTGCCTAGCATCTGCATTAGTGGGGGGTCAGCCAGTGGCTTTCACTGAACGACGCCATTGTCATAGGCTCGCATGTTTCACAAACATACCTCATTGTGATGGGTGCGGACCTCGATGATTTGTCTGACAGTCGGCCGCTGGTTGACCAAATCCATTGTCATAGGCTCGCACGTCATTCATACATGATCTATTTTGGTGGTGCCAGCCATCGAATGCTGCTGTTTTGGACTCAGCCAACAACGGAGTGGGACCATCATTACAGTGTTGCAGATCCTTCAGCTTAGGTCTATGGTCATCTCTTGGGCCGTCGCTGAGGTTATCGCACCGTTACATATAGCATTGGCCATTGCTTGCTAAACCGCATTGTCAGAGGATCGTCCGCCTTGCTCGGGTTGTCGTTCTAAATGTCGGGCCTCGTTACTTTATAATGAGCCGTTGTCGCTTCGGCCGTTGTCTGGAAAAGACCAACTCATCGACTTGCACATCTCTGCGAAATACCTCCATCTCTATGGGACTAGCCATCAGCATTTATGCATACGGGTGGTCTCGGCCGACAATGGATTAAAACCATTGTGGTAGACTCGCATAGCCCTTCAGAATTCCACTGTCAGGGTGGTTCCGGCCCTCCGGAGCTCATCATGCTATAGTCGGCTGTTACCGTGTCGTCCATCATTTAGATGACACACTATCATCGGCTTGGACATCGCTGCCACATACATGCATCACTGTGAGTTCGGCCTTCAATATCTCAGTGCTTCTGTTTCCGTCTTGGCCATCTATTGCTTTACACCCATCATGGTAGGCTGGTATATCTTTTGAAATGCGCAGGCTGATGGTTAAGGCCCTCTGGTTTTCGTCGAGCAATCAACTGTCTCTGTAGTGTTGGCCATCGACCGAATAAGAGCAAGATCAGCTGTGTTGTAGTGGTTCGGGCCCTCCAAAGTGTTTTGAGTGTCGGCCGCCGATTGGACAACATATGTTGTTGTAGTGTCGGCCGCCTACTGTCTTACCCATTGCCATGCAATCGAGCATCTGATCAGACACCCTCTATCGAAATAGTTATGATTCTCGTTGACTGTGAAATGAATGACACCATTGTATTGGTTCGGGGCCTCTAACTAGTCTTCCGTGGCGGCCGTTAACTGAACAACACCATTGTAATAAGCTTGTACATCTCTGTAACATTCATCTCCTGTGGTAGTTCCGGCCCTCGTAAATCCAGTCCAGTACAATATGCTGTTGTAGTGTCGGCCGTCTACACTCGACACCGCTCCGTGCGATCGAGCGTGATAGTTACGATCCTCGTTGGCCTTTAATTGAATAACACCATTGTAATCGGCCTGTGCATCTCTCTACCATTCCTCTCCCGTGGTAGGTCCGGCCCGCATTCCTCTCTTGTAGTAGTTCCGGCCCTCGCAAATCAGTTTGGGTACAATATGCTGTTGTAATGTCGGCCGTCTACAGTCTACCCCATCCCCATGGAAATTGAGCATCTTCCCAGGCAGCGTCCATTGTGATAGCTAGAATCCTTGCTGGTCTTCGATTGAGTCATAGGCCAGTACACCTCTCTACCGTTCCTCTCCTGTGGTAGTTCCGGCCCCTGTAGGTCGATCTCGCTACAATATGCTGTTGTAGTGTCGGCCTCCTACAGTTTACCCCATTCCCATGCAATTGAGCATCTTGTCACGTAGCCCCTATTGTGATAGTTACGATCCTCGTTGGTCGTTGATTGAATAACACCATTCTAATAGGCCTGTACACCGGACTGACATCTCATGTGGTAGTTCCGGCCGTCGTAAGTCGATCTCGCTCCCATATGCTGTTGTAGTGTCACTCCATTCCCATGCAATTCCTACAATATGCTGTTGTAGTGTCGCCCGTCTACAATCTACTCCATTCCCACGCAATCGAGCATCTTCACAGGCAGCCTCTATTGTGATAGTTACAATCCTCGTTTGTCTGTGATTGAATATTTCTCTACCGGGGTAGTTCCGGTGGTCTTAAGTCGATCTCGCTACAATATACTGTTATAGTGTCGGCCGTCTACCACGTTCCCCATTCCCATCCAATCGAGCATCTTCACAGGCAGCCTCTATTGTGATAGTTACGATCTTCGTTGGTCTGTGATTGATTGTAATAGTCTAGCATTCCTCTACCGTAGTAGTTCCGGCTGTCGTAAGTCGATCTTGCTCTAATATACTGTTGTAGTGTTGGCCGTCTACAGTCTACCCCACTCCCATGCCATCGCCACAATATTCTGTTGTAGTGTCAGCCATCCACAATTTACTCCATTCCCATGCAATCGAGCATCTTTCCAAACAGCCTCTATTGTGATAGCTACGATCCCCGTTGGTCTGTGATTGAATTAATAGTCTAATATTCCTCTCCCATGGTAGTTCCGGCCCTCGTAAGTCCATGTGGCTGTTGTATTGTTGGCCCTCTACAGCTCTATCCCATACCCATGCAATCGGGCATCTGGTCCCTATTATGGTAGTTACGGGCATCATGAACCTAATCGGTTATTGTGGAGCAGGCCAGTGTTAGACTAACCCCATTATCAGAGGATTGCCTGCTTTCCAATCTCCCTACCATTGTCAATCCGACCCTCAAAAGTTTCATCTGGGTATTGTCTGCTGTTGCAATGGTGGCCGTTGGTTTAAAAAACCCATCATCATAGGCTCGCGATTCTTTTCAGACCTCCGTGATTGTGGTGTCCGGCCATCACAACTTCATCTCAGCATTCTCAGAGCCCTTTTCCTCGTCTGCTCCATTTTGGCTGGGTGCAACATTCATTCATTGGCATGGTTTCGGCCGTCGAGCACCCAGCCATCATCTTTCCAACGTCTACCCAGCCGTCGTCGTTCCAACATCAGCAAATATACTCTATATTCAGGACATATATTCATGACATACATTGAAATGTCAGCACAACACACATTAGACAGTCAAACTTTATTCTTCTTGTTGGTGGGACCAACCTCTCCCAATCCGTCGGCTGTCTCATCACCATGTTCCTTGATTGTGTCCAGCTTCCTTTTTCTCGTTCCTCCCGCTCCTGGTCGCACCCCAGATTTCGAAGGCGGTTTCCCCCCTGATCTCGATGCCGGTTTGGATTGTGAAGATGATTTTGAGGGTGGTTTAGCAGGGGGCTTCGATGTCAATTTTGAGGAGGGTTTGTCAATAGGGAGCGAGGTGGTCGGCCTAGTGAAGAAAAAGGTAAGTGTTGAACTCTCCAAGGAGCCACAATCTTACCGTTTTGCCTTTTCTATCACTTTCCCCAATATCCCGGTCACACTCTCAACCAGTCTTGTCCAATCCTCCAAGGTTCCTTGCGTACCCTCTTCCTGGACCTTCCACCAGCTCCACCGAAGTGCTACAACAAAAGCGATCAGCCCACCTCGACTGCTAGCCCAGAACTTCTTCTTGGTGACCGCCTTGTGAATTGTCGCAGCGTCAGAGACCTCCTCAAGTGGAAAGAGCATCTTGCTGGTCCAATGCCATTGCAACAGGGTGAAAAAGTCGCCTGAAAGCTGCAGTCCAGCTCGAGCCTTAGTCATAGGCCTAATCAAGTCCCTGACAACCCAAGGCTGCACCAAGTTGACCAAAGCATCGTCTGCTCGACGCTCCTGCCAGGCGGTGTCTCCCTTGTGGATATTTTGGATCTCCAAACAACAAAGATTGATGATCTCCACCAATCTTCTCCACTCCTCACCCATTTCCTCCAGAGAAGATTCATCCAAGCCAGCCTCTTCTTCCTTCCAGTCTACTCACGTTGGTTAGCTCTCAATAAGTGGATAATTACTCCTCACCTTGGCTTTGGTCCAACGCTTCTTGTAGCATTTCTGCCGTGATGACGTCCTCAATCCTCATGGCTTCAGAATCCTGTGGGGGTGGCATCCTGTCATCCCAAGACAAAGTCTCATCTTCCTCTGATTGGCGCCGATGGTTCAAAGCTGCTTGAATTCGATTAACTTCCATTGTTAACCACTAATTAGCAAGTTTTCAAAATTACAAGTGTGCATACCTGTAGCATCAGGCACTGGTGGAGACTTTTCTTTATCTTGGGCGGGCGAGAGGTTTGATGATGGGGGGGGCGACGAGTGTCGAGATCGGGCGGGCAACAGGTTCGGAGATGGGGTGGCCGATGGCTTTTGCAGTGCGTCGGGCGATGGCGATACCTCATCCTCTCCTCTAGTGTTGGGTTTCGAACCAGAGTTTTCCTGCTCGGTGACGGACGACACTATAACCATTGGTGAGCACACTGTATTTAGATATCATATATTTACATACCTGTGGCATCGGACTCCTGATGAGCATTGTCGTGTTCCTGAGCGACGGCCGGTGCTATAACCCTAGCTGTTGCACGACTCTTGGAAGGCTTTGTTAGTGGACTTTTCTCAACAACCGATCCTATAACCGTCAATAATCCATGTGATTGCTCCCAGATCCACTGCACCTTTGGCGTCCTTCTTTTGCTGCAGACTTGAAGATTTGGCTAGAAGCATTCAGTTCAGTTTTGGAGATCGACAAAGCAGCCTCTGTACCTTCAATGGGCTCCTGCTCTCTGTTTGCCACTTCCATACTCTCTGTGGCCTTAACCATACCCTCCACCGCCTCCACGAGCTGCACGAAGTCCACAATGTTGTAATCGGGAAGGTTGTTGAGATGGGGACAGTTAACGAAGTCCCCCCCATCCTCTTCACCTTCAGCTACCAATCGAGCATCGCGCAACACAACTCCAATGTACAAGAGAAGGTCGTAGGTGGCAGAAGCAGAGAGCCGACCTTTCTTGGGTAGGTGCGGATTCTTCTTCAGGCTATCGGTGAATTGGAACACAGTGATGCTGCCTTTGCTGTCGTCAGATCCTCGACGCTGAAAAAAGCTGGCTGGCAGGTGCTTAGTCATTGTCGTCCAGTTCACCGAAGGTATTGAGAGACGGCACGGATAGATGGACACATGTTTGTCCTTCAGAGGGTGGTTCAGCCAAGTTTAGAGTGTGTATGATACACGTACCTTTCTGTCGACATCAAGTAGACTGTGTATCAATTTGTGATACACCGCATTGGTCGACAGTTCTTCCAATGCATCCCGTTTGGCCTCCTCATAGTAAACTTTGTCATCGAGATCATCAAGTACAACTTCCTTCTGCTTCGCAGTGGTTTTGACCGTTGTGGATGCGGTCTTCTTGCAAACAGGAGGTTTGATTGTTGTGGACGTGGTCCTCTTGGTCTTGGAAACGCCAGGTTTGACCGTTGTGGATGTGTTCTTGTTCTTGACAACGGGAGCTTTGACAGTGGTGGGGACGGTCTTCGTCTTCTTGGTAAACGGTGCTTTGATTGTCTTCGCCTGAATTGCCGCTCGCGAAGAAGACTTGTGAGATTTGCCATGACCAACAGAGTGTTCCTCTTCCTCCTCGCTCTCTTCGTCGTTGCTCCACTCCTGCGATTCCTCCCCGGACAGACGCATATCCACATCTTCGTCGACCGCTCCCATCTCAGCATCTTCGTCAACATCCACATCTTCGTCAGCCAACGCATCTTCATCCTCATCTGACTGAGAATCACGACGACGAGAAGTTCCTCCCGGCTTCAGGTTTGAGAGACGATCCACCCGCGACTGGTGAGCATGTTTGGCGGCTGCAGCGTAGAACTCTACTGGCCGTTTCTTTTTCTTGGACTGAAAGTCGTAGTAGAAATCGTAGAATAGTAGAACCTCTTTCTTCTTCATATGCTCGGGGTCTGAAAGGTGGCGGTTTGGCAGAAGGAAGAGCGGATTGATGAATTACGCAGACTGCTCCGGATCGGACAGTGCCTTCCATGCAGGCTTTTTGCTACCAGTGGCCACTTCTAGCTGAAGTCAGTAAATACAGATGCACAGCAATGAAAACTCACCCCAAAGCCAGCTGATATAGGCCCGTAACAAGAATTTACAACCTTTTAGCAAACCTGTCGCTTCATCGTCAAGGTGTTTGGGAAGCTTAGGCCACTTCTCTCCTTCAGCATCGGTAGTGAACTGCAGAGCAGCCCAGGATGGAGTGTCCGGCTGGGAGGAACATTTCTTTTGCTGCTTGGTGGTTGCGCCCTCATCGCTATCTTCACTGACCGCATCTCCAAAGGTCCTGCCATACGCGTTGAAGTCTGCCGACATGTTGAGTCTGCCACTGTGAACTTTTGAATAGCTCGATGAGAAGGTGGGCTGCTCCTCAGTTTCCATGCTGTGGATTCAGGATGAGGAATGGTTGCAAACCTTAGTACTCACAAAGCGGTATGTGGCTCCCCCTCTTCATCCACATAGGTGTAAAAAACCGCCATTCTCATCCCGTATCTGGCGTATTGAGAACGAACGAATGTCTGAACACTTTTTCCTTCATCTTTGGTGGCCAGCCTGAAGCAGGTTTAAGAAAGTATACCACAGAACATGATGTTACCTTCGTTGGAGCTCTTCATCAACATTTCTTCCATTATTAAGATCGCTGGCCAGTTGTGCACATTCCAAACATTCTTCTTCCGACAGTCAGGTCCACATGTAAGTCTCCGCAGGGCGGAAAATCTTGAGATTGTCGATTCCGTCATCCTGAGCCTGCTTTTTTCCTTCTTCAAACAAACTGGCATGGCGAATACGAGCGACGCGTTGAGCGGTCCAATTACTCCCAGGGATCATCTCCTGCTTCTTCGATTTCTTCTTCATCGGCTTCCTATCCAATTTCTCCAAGACGTCCGGATCACAATACTGTCATGCGTTATTGATGAACCAATTGTGTACACGCTGCGGAGTTTAGTTAATTATGTCCACGAGCGCTGAAGAACATACCTCAAAAAGGTTAACGTTGTCTTCTGTCAAATTCTCCACAAGCGAGGCCGTCGACCTTACGTGTTTGTCATGTTCGGTGCCCTTCGACGACATAAATGCTGTGGATCTTGCTTTGAGTAGTTTCTTGACGGCCGCGTTGGTCCAAGTCATAGTTGTAGAAAATCAACGTGCTCACGTGCACTTAACTTTATTTTTATAAATTCGCGTTCTGTCGGCCGACACGATCATGATAATGCGCATATTCCCGCCGCCCGACCCCATCATGATACTGCACAATATTCAGTCAGCCAAGGGCTGAAATGGTACAGATACCTTGTGTTTGCCCACATCCGATGCCCCCGACCACTGTAGTCAGACTGAATGCAACAAAATTTCAATTTCACCAACGTTCATAGATTTAAATGCTTGGGTCAACCTCTGCATCCGACGTCTCCTGCAAATACTCGCCCAGTGTCTGAAGCTCCCAATCTCTGACGAACCAGTCCCCCTCTGTATGCACTGACAGTCCTTTCCCTTTTGACCACTTCTTCATTCCATCAGGTCGTGTCGTCCATTGGATATACCCGCAGCCTGCACAAGTGTTCGTCACATTCCGATTGTCTGAGCTGACATGAGGACGATGCCACGGAGTATACAAAGCGCATTTGGGGCAGAATACTGGCAGGGGACAGGAGAATGGACACCATCCCGGATGGCTCCAAGTGAAGTGAAGAATCTGCCGATGTGCCACGTTGACAACATACACATCAGTTTGGCTGCCTAAAGTCCCCTGTCCCTCAAACGCCACAGTCAAATAGTTGGTATGCTCTTCATAATAGCACAGCGTAAGGACCTTGGCAATAAATGCATTCAAGAATGGAGTTAACAGGTCTGGCTGTCCAAACCCCACCACCTCTGAAAAGCTGCACCTGCAATGATTTAGAATACTGATCCACACGCCTCTGATACTCACTGCTCAGCCAAACTCAAGAAAAAAGACTGGATGAAGGGTATCTTCCACGAACCGAAGCCGGCGACAAGAAACATACGAGAGCGGTGTACTGAGCGTTGTTTCAGTTGTTGGTGAAACACCTCTGGAAATAAAGCTTTGAATAGCAGGTTGATATGAGCCGAACCAGCACCATTAGGCCCAATATGCAGTTCAGAGGTGTTCGGAACAGAGGGTGTAGTTACAAAGATGACAATTTGTTCAATACTATAAAACAATGTCAGTAGGTGGCGGAGCGGGAGGTGAATACTCACAAAGACAAACTGCCGCCATCGGCCAGCAAACCACTGAGCTTCTGAATGGCGTATTCATAGGCATCCGAACCTTCCATTGTCGTCCAATCGAAAGGCACCTTTGCATACCCAACATAGCCAGGCATCAATGAATGCAAATGCTGGTAGGCAAGGAGAGCGTTTGAATTTGGCAATTGGTCTGGGTCATTGACCAAGATGTCAACTACCAAGGTAGGCCGGGCATGAGTACGGCGAAGGGTCGTGCGATGACTG
>QLOY01001643.1:0-12118 GCA_003313965.1 Megacollybia marginata
AGACTTATGTAGAGTAATGAAAGAGCGATTTATAGCCTTAGCCGAAAATCGGTCGTATCATCGCATTCAACAACTACAGGGAATAATCTCAGACATACATTCCCTTGATCACAAGGTAGTCATTGCACAGTCTGACCTTTTGAAAGAAGTGGTTTGTCTTGCAAAGTCTGATGAACAGGTTAAAGCAAAGGAACAAGCTTTTGGTGCTAATGAACGGTCACAACTAGACTGTCTTCTGAAGAACAAGTATGAAGAACAAGTATGCTGAGATGGTGATGAATGCACGAGCATTGAAAATCCACAGTTGTCAACATCTCATTTCCTGGAAATTTGAGTGAGACAGAGTTGAACACTCTCTCTGAGGATATATAAATGGTAGTCTCACTCAATTGTCTAATAATCATGCTGATGTTGCTCAGATTCAGAGAAGAAACTCTGAGTTCATACAGAGGCTTCAGTAAAAAGACGGGATCCCTCCCAGTATCCAGGTTCTTGCTTGCAAATACAATAAGCTGGTGGATGAAAACCATTCGAGTCATCAAGGAGAACAAGAAACATGTGCTTCCACCCCTCCACATCGACTTGAACAACCTGTTTACTTTGGATGTTGATGATACTATATGGCAGGATATTGGGCTCACTGAAACAGAAGACACAACTGAGCCACCACCCTGGCTCTGTGATGATGATGTTTGTGAAGGAATCAATGCTTGAAGAAGACTGGTGTGATGAAGAACACAGGCAGCTTGTGTTGGAAAAACAATCATTGCAATATTGGTTCTCAGAGGAGTGGCATGTCGAACAAGTCTATAGTTTCACTTTTTAAGAGGATAAGGTCTTAATAGCAAATAACTTGTAAGGTTAAAATTTGCGAGATGTGTAAGCTATAGGAACGTATTCCTCAGCCCTGAAAGTGGTGGGTGTGTGAAGGTAGATGGGTTTTCTTGTGAATGTATTCACAAGAAAAATCAATATGGGGTTAGAGGATTGAAAGAGACAAAGACTCTTTCAAGTGTTGAGCTGTCTGTTGATATATGCAGTGTGAAGCCTAAGGATTCACTAAGGTAACTGAACTGGTATGCTGATGTTGTAAGAGGGAATTTGTGTTCCACGTCTGGGATGCCTCAGTTTCACGAGTATTCAAACTGAACTAACTGCTGCTGATAAACTGATTCCTAACTGAAACTGATTCCAATATACTGTACCCTGTCTTGATACAAGTACTAATAGTCAACACAAGATTAGACTTGTAGTTCTACTATATTTTATCTACTCTACACTTACAAGCTTATATACTGTAGCTAAGTACTTCTAGAATATTCTTTAAGTGACTAACACATCATTGACACAACAGAAACATACATGTCACCAAGGTGGAGCTGATGTATCTGTCATGTTGCACAGTACAGTGCCACATGTGTACGTAGCTATCAGGCAGTGTAGATTTGAATGTGTTGATGTTGTGGAAAAAGGGTTGTTCATATGAGCTTGGTGGAAGACACACAGCAAACATGGTTGTTGTAGTTTGCTGCTTGAGGGGATAAGGTGGGATTGAAATGTGACTAGACTTGGTCCAGGGGCTTGCTTGCTGGCAAGGGGAAGTCATTTTCGAGCATAGGAAGGTGATTTCAGGCATAGAAGGGATGTTCTATTACCTAGGTCCCAGATTGACAGGTGGAAGTTTCAGATTTGCCTTCCCTGGCAGTTTACTCTGCACTGTCTTCTAAAATCAGCTTTGGGTGTTGTTTCTTTTGTACTATCACCATGGTGGCTTTCCCTTCCTTTCCTTTGCCTTGGTTGGGTGGCGTCCCCAGTCTCAGCTTGCAGAAATTGGGAGTTGGGGTACTGGTGAAGCCTTTTGGGATGTGGGCCTGATCAACCCCTCCTGAGGCTTTGCTTATCCTCATTGTTGGGTTCTGGGGGATCATTTCTGTCAATTCTGGGGGCTTCTGTGGTTTAACAGTGCGATCCTGTGAATAAATGTTTCCTGCCAACTCCACTCTTGGTTCTGGGGGGTTTCTGTGGGCCATTTTGCTCCCCTTGCTCTGTGCTTGCACAAGTGACAGGAGCCTGTTGGTTCCACTATTGTTTGACACCACCACTGTTTGTATGATAAGGGGCTTCTAGCTCCTTAACTAATTGCAATATGGTTTGCCTGTGTCGACAATAACTATTTTGTGGGGTCTTTTCTTTGAATGATTATTGGCACTGGCCTGCAGGCTTTGGAGGAATGGGCAGAACCCATTTTGTTAGCTGCATTCATTGTTATAGCCCAACTGCTCACTTTCTGGCTGGTTTTAGATATCCTGTCTTGACTACCCTTGTTGTTTCAGTCCCTTGAGCATCACTGACCTATCTGAATTTAGTTGCTTACTGACCAGCCTCAGATGTTTGACTGTTTCCTTGTTTCAGCACCTTTTTCTGCCTCAGGCTTAACTCGGTAGGAGGTTTCTGAAACTAGCCATGTTCTAACCAGTTTCCAGAATATCTTATTGTTGTACCAATAGGCCTTTTGTATCAGACTGTGGCTTTCTTGGGAATGCATCTGCAGTGCAGTCTTGAGAAAGTTACAGCCCTTTAGCTACTTGTGCAATTTGTGCTGTTACTTGTTTGTCTTTGTAAAAAAAAAACTTGTTGCATATCTCTGGAAAGGGTGAATCCATGTCAGTTTGCGGTCTGGTATTATGTAAGGATGCAGTAAACTGACTGTGGGATACCTGGGCTCAGTTATCCCACACTGTATGCCATCACTGCAGATGATTCCTACAGTAGGATGTATGCTGAATTTTCTTGCTATTCTTGGAGATACCAACAAACTGTCCAATCATTTGGCAAATGATTGAGCAATTAATTACCTGAGTCCCACTACACAGGTGAGAACAGGTGAGGACAATGGGTTTTCCTACCATTTTACTGGGTATCTAAGGAAAAAGAAAGAAGAAAAAAAAAAGAAAAAAAAGGGGACCACCTTATATATACTTTGTGTAGTTCTAAGATGCTGTAAATGTACATTTCCTGCCGTTATCCACTCCACGACATCCTGAAGTCTGCTTGCAGCACTTGCAAGGCAATGAACATGGACATGGACATAGCAGGATGTCAGCATTGCCAAGGCATGTCTGACTCCGACATCTGCGACAAGTACAAACACCTACCCACCGACATTTGTCCGATGGCACTTCTCGTCATCAATGATTCAGAGTGACGGCACTGACAATCATGATGTCATTCAGATGAAAGGCAATGATAGACTTACTAGGAAGGATTTGTCGGTATATTTGAAGTCATATTTGAACCTCCAATCAGATCTGGAGTTAAGATCTGAGCTGTACTAGTTTTGACAACAGAACTTGAGGACGCCACTGATTTCTCAGCCATTGGAAGTAACGGAACAGATGGATGAGATGCTGATAGGAGAGAGTGATGATGGAACATTTCCAGATGGATCCGAGTCATCAAACTCATAAAGTCCTTGGAATGGATGTGTTGCATTGGCAGAGCCTTTGAGCGAATCTGGGAAAGGAAGATGCAGTGCTGAAAATACATTGCGTGTCATCTGAATCAAACTGAGCTTCTGAGACATAAGCTCTTGAGTGGCACGGATATTGCTGGTTTTCTCCCAGCTCTTGGTGTAGGAGCAGAGAACATCAGCAGTCACATAATATCGAACCTTTCCATCAGCGCTGCGGTTCCACCCACGAGCAAAGGCATCAAAGTCAATTTTTGACCTGCCTTCTTGATTTGCTGCTGTTGCAAACTTCTGAATGTTTACAAAGAAATATTTACGTGCTTCTGGAGTCATCGGTGGTAGGGCTGGTAGGGCCAACCCCTGTCGAGCACGAAGCCAGTGATTATTAGCATTGAGCTTGAATTTTCTTGCTGTCTCTTCATTATGGGGCTCCATATCATACCGAATTTGAAGAGATTCTATAGCATATGAGTTTTATCACAAGAAATTAAAGCCTAAGCTTACCTGGGAATTGACAGATTCCGTGGTTTGTTCATACAGATCACCATTGATCCAATTGCAATAAGACTCTGAGCCATCTATATAGTCAGACAAATAACTCAGAAGGAATCCAGTTCAGTTGAGAAGGCTCAGATCATGATGATACTCCCAGTCAACCCCCCATATATGCTTCGCAAATGCCTAGCAGTGCTTGATAAGCATTTCCCAGGTAAAAAAAAATTCATTACCTGAAGGTTGTACCATGTCCGATGATCAGTCAAACTTGTAACAGTTAGCCAAGGGCCTGCTAAAAAGGCAATATTAGAAAATGAAGCCTGCTTTAAAATAGACTCATACCATGCAAAGCACCAAATTTGCGATAGATATCACCATGTGGTCCTCCTTCTACCTTATTTGTCCCTCATAGACACTTCCAAAGTTGTAGACCATATTGATCTTTACCAGCCCGTTGATATAAAACGACTCTGATGGGATCTGATAAGTAACCCATGCGTGCAAGTTCTAGAACACTGTTTGCTTTTTTCCAAGCCAACTTATTAAAAAGTGGTTTTCCTGTTGAAGCATCAACTGCGTGTCCAAATGTTTCGAAAATTAGTTCAAGTGCAGGAGTCAGAATGCTTGGAGGTGGAACATAGCGAGGTGTACGCTTTAGGACAAAGCGTGGGTTTCTTGCTAGCATGGTGTCAAAGCTGAGATTGAAGTGTTTATGACAGACTTCATCCACAGCTTTCCGTGATGTAGGGTCCCATCGCAGCAGGTGATCACATCAGTAAAATGTAGTTCAACTTGTGGGGACTTGTACAACCCCACAAGCCATAAAAGTCCCATAAAAGTCCCAAAAAGGTCAAAAGTCGATAAGTTGAAAACCTATGTGTCGAAGGCCAAAAAGTTCAAAAATAAATGTAGTCAGACTATTATAATATCTCAAAATTCAAGCATTTTAGCCTATGGTTAGTGCCAGCCAGATGCCAAAAGTTGGAAAGTTGAAAAGTTGAACTACATTTTGCTGATGCACGGAAGGCTCAGAGATAAGCTGGACGAGCACCATGATTAATCGGAACAGGAATCATATGGAATGCATGAAAAAGATCCTTTAGTATCTTCTGATAGACTCTGTCCTGGTCTGGTGGAGACAAAGTCAGTTCCTTCAGTTGTGCAACAATTGGATTGTCCGATGGGTCAGAAACAAACATAGCAGCCCCATCAAGACTGCGTTTTTGTAATGATTGCCTCAGTCTTACAGTGCACCACAGAACTAGACCAATGTGTATTGGTGTTCTATAGTACAATATAGTAAGAGTATATAAGAGGTTCGAACCTTAAATAATCAACTAACAACGTATTTATACTAACTAAGGTGTGACTGTCACAAGTGCACTTCCCCCGCTAGACCAAGCCTCTGGTGTAGGTCTACACAATGTATGGACCCATGGGCTCCGCATTAATGTCAGTCTTTGCACCCTTCACATTGCGATTAAATGTCAACTGATTGATAGCCTCTGTATCCACCGACATTTTGCCATCTGCTTTAGGACCGAGTCGGTCAATGAAAGGCCATGAACTATAATCTGGAGATGTCAAAGGTCCTGTTCCTGAAGGTTTAACTTGAGAGGGCACTTCGTCTTCATCCTCCATCATTTTCAAAAGTTCAATTAGTGATGATTCACTGATTGCATTGGTTGACGTGATATTGTGAGTCAAGCAATATTCGAGAATGGAATCGGGTGGATCCATCTCGTTTGGTGATGAGTAACCGGTCGAGAATTGACGAGAAGCAAGTGGATGTGGTGGATAATAATATGTTTGGCCTTCTGGAGTTGCAGGGTGGTTAACAGCAGGGACTCAAACGTCTTTTTCGAGTCAAATCCAGTTGAGTTCACCTGTGGGTATGACAGCAGCCATTTTCAACTGGTACACTTTGTTGTCAATGACAAGACGGCACCAGCGAAACATTTTGGCTGATTTATCATAAGAAAAGCCACATTTTGCAAGCCAGAATGCGAGTTCAGTGAGAGATGCGTTGACTGATTCAAATGGTTTGGGATCAAATGACGACTTGATGGTGACATCATGCTTTTGCAGAATATGTTTGTACCGTAGTGGTGCAGCGCATAACTCACAAAGTAGGAAGAGAAACAAATTTTCTACATCTCTTGAGTAGCATGCTGATGGTCGGAACACAAGATAATTGAGGAACACATGCAAATTCTCTTGACAAACCCGACCATGCTCTAATAGTGCACCTGGATTGATTCGAAAATATTCATTTGTAAATGTGTGAGCATAGATGTTCCATATTGCAATTGGTGTTGTCCACTTCAAATTTCCCATGTGTTGATTGTGATATAGGAAAGGAAGTTGTTCATTGGTGTCAGGAACTTCGATACAAGTATGGGGTTTGAGTGAACGAGTCAGTGGAGTAGCATAGCCACAACCTGCGATGCGAGCAATTAAGGGAATGTGAGGACGTTTGGTGATAGAAGGTGGTGTCGCCGGCTTAGCAACAGCTGCCTCGAGTTTTTTAGTGACTTCTTCTCAAGTTCGGTTACTTTCATCTCCCATTCCTTCCTATTCTCCTGCACCGCAGTTTCCTTTTTCCTGGCGTCCTCCAGCTGCTCTTCCAACTTGTCCAATCGATGAACCTCCGATTTGACTTCGGTTTTAAGTCTTGCAACTTCTTTGTTGCTACCTGACAACATTAGTTGAAGTTCCTTGTGGATGTCCATGTCGTCTTCATCGTTTTCATCTTCTTCCACTTCTTTGTGTGATCGCTTGGGTTTGGATTTGGTAGCAGTATTCCCCCCACCATCAGACTGAGTATCAGTCTTGTTCACCATTGACTTTGGCTGAGTCAGCGGCAATTTCGCAGTGACAAAAGGGGAAGGAGCACGTGCCATAGTTCGAGAGTTGATAGAACGGGTAGTGGTAGTCCGGTTTGTATCCTTAGCCATTGAAATATGTTGAAATATGAATACAAATGAAGAGACAGAGAGAAAGATGAAAAAAAAAACACGGTTATCTGTGCAGACTGAGTCTGCAGGTATATATAGAGTCAATGACTCATCATGATCGCGCAGAGCGCGATTTCCGCTGTGGAGCCGACTTAGACAATTCGGTAACATTGATCACTCCTTTAAGCTCCAAGTATGCATCAAGTGCAATGCATTCTTGAATATTAGAGTAAGTCTCCCAAGTATTGTCTCCATCATCCCACAGCACGTGGAACTCGAGCTTCTTTCCTTTCCACCAGTGATCATCTATTTCCTTCACACCAGTTTCCTCATCAGGCTCTCCAAAATTGTACCTTCTACCTGGAAACAGTGAGTCATCACTTGGCAAATAGGGCCGCAGTTTACTGATATGGAAAACGTCATGGATATTCTGACCTTTCAACTCATTCGGAAGATCGAGTCAGTAAGTGGAGCTTTCCGACTTGGCATCAAGGATCAAATAAGGCCCGATGAACTTAGGCAAAAATTTGCTGGCTTGCCCCTTTGGTAATGACAAGTCCTTGGTGGATAAACACACTTTATCACCTTGCTTCAGCAGTGGATCAGGACATTGATGTTTGTCTGCTTGAAACTTCTGAAAAACACAATGTTGGATGATAGAATCATATGTGTCATTGAGTCTTTGTACTGCTAACTCAACAAACTCTTTCACTCCTTTATTCTCAGCCTTTTCAAGTTTAATTGATGACATCAATTGAGGCATGTGAACATAATTGAGCTCAAATGGTGCATATCCAGTTGTGCTGCTAATCATGGAATTGATTGCGAATTCAGCAAGCGCCAGCATGTCATACCAATCTGTTTGATCGAGATGCTTTAGCAGGAATATTATAATTGCACCCTGATATATGGCTATAACTGCTCTATAAATGACCAGAATCCTAGGATGGGATATTGGGCGGCCGTCCATCATGGTTTCAGGGGTATTATTATATAGTAGCACCCAGATAATATATAACTTAGGTCTAGAATATAGGGAATGACCTGCAAGTTAAATATCACAGAATCTTTCATATACTGTCCAACATTCCAGCAAGGGCCCACCAGACAGAATATAATATATTTTGCCCAGGCTTTAGGCAGGGCCCACCAAACAGAATATAATATATTTTGCTCAGGCTTTAGGCAGCAGCCTTCCAGGTAGGGGCCACAAATATATTTTGCCCAGGCTTTAGGCAAGGGCCTTTCAGACAGAATATATTATTTTGTCCAGGGGCCCACCAGACAGTATATAATATATACTAGGCACAAATATATTATTATATATAAGCCTGGACAAAAAATATATTCTGTTCAGTGGGCTTTTGCCTAAATGTCAGGCAAAATATAATTCTGTCTGGTGGGCCCTTGCTTAAAGCCTAGACAAAATATAATATATAATATATTCTACTGGTCAGCCCTTGCCTAAACATCAGGCAAAATATATATTCTGTCTGCTTATGCATAGAAGTATTGTGCAAGAAATTGACAGACACAGGGCCTAGGAACTCCTTGACAGGAAAGGACTATTGAACTGAGATTGCTCCACAATTCATCTTTGAGGTACGAGATTCTTTGCCTGATTCACTGGAAGAATCTGCAATGGTTTATCAGAGTCTTCGGGGTCTCTAGCAATTGAGACATAGTTAAAACTACAGCAGGTAGAAACACACGCCTCTGTAGCCAGTAGAATTCGACAGCTTTCGAGATCCATGAAACCATTGTATGTCTTTTGAAGATACCACTGTGACATAGGGTAGAGGAAAGAGAGGGTACGACAGAGACTGGTGGTGATTGGATAAATGTGCCCATTGGCGGGTGTAGCATAGGAGACATGGTTGAAGATGAGGACATTGGAATGGTGCCACGTCTGCTACAGTGTCGATTCTGCAATGCGTCAGCTCAGAAGGTAGGAAAATGTACATACTTGTTGTAATGGGGAGGTTCGGGGATCGAGCTTTAGGGACAGCAGAGATTCATCACAATGAAATGCTTTTGGATTGCGCGAATGTCCTATGAGACTGATGTCAGTGACGATTTGATTTGGACTGGGCTTTTGGAGCCTTGGGTTAGACATAGTTGACAATTGTGTATATTCTACAGAAGCAAATTTTAGTTGGTGCACAATGAAGGAATGAATGGCTGGTTGGTTACCCATAGAGAGCCTTTGGACATAAGCTAAAGCCAGTCTCAGTGAGGAGTGGCCACTGAAGAGCACAAGAGGGTGCTGGTAACTGGGTGGCAGTCAGATTGAATATGGATGCAATAAGAGTAGCAGCTGATAAAACAGAGGTCAGAATTGATAGAGAATAAATAATGGAGGGTGTACTTACAGCAAACAACGGAATACAAAGCGAGTGATCATAGCAAAACTGGGCATTGCCATGTGCTTCACGTGGCAAATCGCTTCTTCCTAGTGTATTTTCCTGCTCTGCCCATGAATGTGTAATTTGTGGCAGCATTAGAGCATACTCATTTTATGAAGATGGAACACTAAAAGAGCCAGATACAAAATTGGGCTATTCGATAACTGCCACCAGAAATCCGAGTCGCTGAGCTCACAGCCGATTTCATTTTGTATCAGTGCAGATCTCATTTGAGAACTCGAGCTACAACACCTGAGACTGATTATTGATATTGTCTGTAGGCAGGGAGGTGCATGGCAGCGATACCAGCTATGCTGATGTAATGATCAATAATATCGTACAGAATGGACACTTTTCTTAGTATCAAGATCAATACAAGTTTAAGGAGGGAGAAATGCATAGTATAAACATAGTACAAACATAGTAGCTACTTTGCTAGCCAGTGAATGACATGTTCTCATCGCAGTGCCCTGATCAGCCTCAAATTCCCAGGTGAACAAATGGAACCCAGCGCTCAAACGAGACCTTCTCCTTCCGCAACTGCTTTACTGCAAGATGTAGGGCTTCAGCAGCCTTGGTGGAGTCCGGATATGCTTCACACCCTGCTCCGAAGATATGACCATAGAAGATGTCTGCGACTTTGGGGCCATCTTCATCGTACATGGTCCTAAGATGACAGAGTAAGTTCGAGTCTCTGAGAAGGATATCAAAGCAAACTGACCACATTGTCCCTACAACCCCACGGAAACCAACAAATAACATTGTAGCCGCAAGATGCATGGCTTCATCTGGGACACTTTCATCTCCCTTAGCTGTCTCGCAGGCACTGAGAAATACTAATGATGCATTGGGGATATGGTTTTGCATTATCTTTGAAACTTTTAAATCTCCATCACCAAAAAGGAGAGCACTGTTGAGTGGGTTTATGATGTCCTGTGATCCGTGACATGCAAAGTGGGCAAATGAGGCATCAGGAAGGTGGGAGAGGACTCTTGCCACTGATGTGGGGACTTCTTCAGTACCCAGTCTTGTTAGCCATTTCTCTGGCACATGCCGTTCAATCATACCAAGCTCTTTAATAGTGCAAGGTAAGTCGAGACAATAATTACCAGGCATCTTAGACTGAATCACAGCTAGCATATTTGGCTTGTGGATCTTTGGTGGTGGGGAAGTGAGGAGAGCATCCAATGTGGGGGTATATGATGAAATCGCATAATTAGATAAGCTTTCTGCATCGTCACCCTTGTAAATCCCAGCTGCATGGATTGGAAGGAAGGAAAATGGGCCTGTAGGACACCACCAGATACGTGCTGGCACATCAGACTTCTGAAATACCAAAAGAGTATGTCAGCACAAGAATAGCAAACAAGGTCCAACCTGGAGATTTAGGTCACAAATAACCGTACGAGCAACAGAGAACCATAGCTTTCCCAGGACAGCTTCAAATAGATCTTTGGGAGTCTGGCCTGCATCTGGTATTTGCATCCCTTTGCGGATTAGTTGGAGGTGAGCTTGCAATATGTCATTATCTGCCACAGAACGAATCCCATTAGAAGATAATGCCATCTGTATGATAGCATAAAGGCTGTGAGTCATTCTAAATGAAATATCAGGCAGAGGAATATGTTTCACTTCATCCTGTGTGATCACCAAAGCATCACATCCAGAGGCAGTGGCATTGAGCATGACAACTGGACCATTCAAGGAGGCCCATTTCAACTTTTCAATTGATTTGGGCTGCAAAAAATCCTCAAAGCCTTCCAGCTTTCACACCTCTTCAAGTGTACAATTCCAGTCTTCATTCAGGATACGATAATGTGTTGCCTCTTTTTCCAGATCCCTGATTTCCTGTGAGTTACTATGCATAGTCTGAAAGCCATCATATGCTGATGCCACTTCGAGTGCATGTGAAATGTCCTTAATTTTAGCTGCGAGGGCTGGTGCAACAGACTCGAGTTCATCAAAGGGTGTCCGCAACTGAAGTGCTTGAGTCCAGAATACAGCTCTCCCTGTGGAAAGAAATTCAACAGCTTTGTCAAACTCACATGACTCAATGGCATAGCGGCAGGCATCCCAAGCCAGACCACGAGCTTGAGACAATGCATCCTGGCGTTGTTGAATATTGAGATTTAGTGAGGCCAGACGGGGAAGAAGATTGATTGAATACTGGTATGCCTGCATAGCAGATGAGTGATGAACAGAGGCTGCTCTGTGTGCCCATGAATGACAACCATGAAACTGCGCAATGACAGAGCCTGTTTCATACTTTGATGCATCACTATAAAGGACCATGGATTCCTCTAGATCTCCAAGCTGACCCTTCTGCTGAAATTGTGTCCAAAGTGCAGAAGCAAGGTCCCTGAGTGACCTGGATCGATCTGGGTGAGGTGCAGGTGTCAGGACCAATGCTTCTCGGTGGAGTGCAATTGATTCCTCCAAATCTGCAAGCTGACCCTTCTGCTCAAATTGTGTTGAAAGTGCATTTGCAAGGTTGTTGAGTAAGCCAGATCGGTTTGGGTGAGGTGCAGGTGTCAGGACCAATGCTTCTCGGTGGAATGTGATTGATTCCTCCAAGTCTGCAAGCTGGCCCTTCTGCACAAATTGTGTTAAAAGTGCACTTGCAAAGTTGTTGACTGACATATATCGAAGAGGGTGAGATGCAGGGAAAAGGACCAATGCTTCTTGGTGGAATGCAATTGATTCCTCCAAGTCTGCAAGCTGACCCTTTTGCTCAAATCGTGTCCCAAGTACACCTGCAAGGTTGTTGAGTGAGGTAGATCGAAGAGGGTGAG
>QLOY01001649.1:0-22119 GCA_003313965.1 Megacollybia marginata
TTCCCTATTCTATTCGTTGGTCCCTGATGGTCAATCTAAGCTACTATTCACAACGATTCTTGACCTCCATACTCGAACCACCCGAACATTCTATGTTGATTCAACCAGGGACCCTCATGTTTTCTCGTCAACATGGAAGTTGGATCCTCGTAGCAATGCTATGCGAGTGACACTGGGAAGCAGACGGAATGAATCTCCTGATGATGATTTCAAGCAAGTCGTTAATCACTCCAAGCATATTGCTAGTCGACTCTGCGAGAATGGGCGTATCGAGCGTGTCGGTGCATTGGACCTGCAGTGGACAGTGTCGTATTCCTCCACCAAGAGTGACTTGAGCATATCCAAGATAGCAATGAATGCGGACGAGGAGACATACACTGAGGTTGGAAACCTATTCATCAACAAATCTGGGTTTTGCGATAGCAGACGTGATTGGATCCGAGATTATATGAACAAGTGGGAGGCAAACTGGAATCCGAACGAATGGACGGAACTGGGTCAAGGAATCGAAGTTCTGCACATCCTTGAGAATGTCATATTGGAGACGTATCTGTGCTCCAAGGATCGGACATTAGCTCAAAAACTAGCAAAGACGGACAGAGAGCTCGCTCATCGATTTTCTGCAGAGTGGGTGCACGAAATGGATTGCCGGATGTCAAAGGAGAAAGAGGAGGGTACGAAAAGATTGGTCAAGTGGAAGATACATGACGACGTCAAGGAGCGTATAGTCGAGATGCGGGAAAAAGCTTCCAAGCATCTGGCCAGATTAAGAGTGTCAGCAGGATATATTGAGCAGAAGATGGCACGCATCACTGCGATTCTCGGAGGAGACGTGAGGAAGCTCATTTTCACATTATTCAATGACTGGTATGCTGACTATTGGCCTTCCGACTCGTCAAGCAAACGTGTCCGATGTGCTCTTGACTCTCAGGTCAAATGGTTTCTTCGTCGCGTTCAAAGAGTCCTGCAGGATGGCATCCTACAGCATCATAATGCCATTGGTAACTTTGCTCGCATCAACTTTGCTGAGGACCCATATCTTGATGTGGACGATGCCTCTGCTGACGTCTTGGATGCCATCCGCTTTAACTCATCCTTGCGAGTCATTTACCTCGAGTCCGATCTATCCACAAGTGACGTCGATAAAATACTCGAAGCCGTGGCAGAGAAGAATACCCTGACGACGGTCATTGGCCTCAACAATCTTGTCCTTTCTGCCGACATACTGGAAAAGAACCACCATATCCTTTTCTTACCACATAGGACATGCCAACAACCGTGCACGGACCAACACCGACTTTGTGACTTGCTTTGCAGAAACCGGAAGGAATGGAGAGAACGTGCTCATAGGGCTTGCTCGGACGTGACATATGCTGTCGGTTTTTCATCTTCTTTGGAGACGTCTCGTCTTGGGGGTGACGAAATATGGCTTGGTACGGGTGCAGAGTGTCTCATCATGGTGTATATGCAATCCAGCGGACGGCTAAAGCTCTCGCTGCATCATCGACGGGAGTGGCACCAGCCGCCACTTCACATCTCCCTCCGAAACGGGAATATTAGTAGCGAGTGGAAGGAGGTGCATTCCATTTCTACGGAGGACATATCAGAACGTTATGTCAACAAACCACACGAGATTGTCATTCCAGGGGAACTTGCAGCAGGCTACCATGAGATTCGGATTCAGAGCGAAGGGAAACTATACTACTACCTGCATTCAGCTATTCTGACTCGTTATGATAACTGAGGGTGTTTGGCAAGTCTTCCCTAGAAAACAGATCTTATAGAGTTGTCCAGTAGTCGTAGCCGTAATCCTCGTCGCCGTGCAGGGTTCCTTGGCCTGATTGCCTAAGGGCGAAGAGAACGTTCTCCGAAAATGAAAGACCAACAAGTCTCACGGAATGGACATCTTGGCTAGACTTGCTCTTTCTGTGATTGTCGGACCCTGGCGTGATGGTCAACTCGCTATGTAGACTTTATAGTAATGGAATGCCACATACCAAGGATCTCATCATGTACGACTCTTAGCCATCCCTAGATTCTCTTTCGCACTGAACACCACCATGAAACTTCGTTGTTTTGCGAATCTAGTACTTGTTCTTGCATCGTCCTTGTCAAAATGCTAGTCCAGCTTGTAAATGAAGCTTGCCACGTGTTTTGTCCGAAGCCATGACCATTCCCAATTGCACTAGTCTGTCTGCTCTCAATCATTAACTGGCTACCAAACTCACCTCATTCAAGTTTGTTCTCAAGAACCGAATCTGGTCATTCAATCTTCGGATGGCACAAAGTTTGGCACGCACGCAGAGTATCTGGCACGGTTTAGCGAAGGATTTCCTGGACCTGGAATTGCAGAATCGGCATGCAAAGCAGATGTCGTTAACCTAACCGAGACTGCAGATGTGTTGTCTCTGATGCTCAAATTCCTGCATCCGCAGAAACCTCCTGCAATAGTGTCCCTGGATTTCAATCTACTGTTGCAGTTTGCTGAAGCAGTCGAGAAATACGTCATCTATATGGCAATGCCTACTGTCTCTTATCTGATGAGGTTCGCTCGTTTGCATCTACTTCTTAAATGGCTCCCAATTCGTGTAACAAGGCAACAGATATACGATCATCCACTTGAAGTGATGCTTTTTGCGGTCAAGCATCGTGATATGGAGCTTCTTGCAGATACGAGTCCTGCCACAATCGATTTGCCACTGGAAACCACTTTTCAAGCGTGTGTAAACAACCAAGATGTCTTTGTAGCTTGGGTTCGGCTGATTGTTCTCCCTCTCTTGTCTTCCTCAATACCTCTCTTAGGTCCGGTACAGAGAGCAGTTCAGAGAGCAGACTATTACAGAGGAAGTGCGAAATTGGATTTGCACCCCTCTGAATACAAGGATGAGATGTGGAAATTACCATGAACGTCTGGGGCTTTACCTGGACGGGGTGACACGATCCTCGAATCGAGCGATTGCTCTGTGGGCATTAGATGAAGCGTTGAATCGGTACCCACCTCAGCCTGCATCAATGTCGTGTTCAAAATGTGTGAAGAGCAAGGATTTTCGTGCTCATGTTGAAGAAATTTACAAGAAAATCACTCCGTTGGAACGTATGTTGAATAATGTGAGTCGTCCCTTCTTGCTTCGAGTCTCATAGTCCAGTAGGAGAAGCCGAGTCAGAATTAAGCAACCAATACATGGGGTGATTACATTGCGCCTTCACTCTTAGAAATGATGTACCTATACAGATGTTCAGAGGAGAATCTGAACTGACTGGTGTACTTGCCAGGCGTGTATGATGCCAGGTATCCACCCCAATATACACAGTGCGATGTTTATCCAAAAGTCTGTCCAGATTTTGTCGGTCTTGTTGAGATAGTCTGGTCTACTGACCTGCTTTCAGTCCCCGTTCTTTGAAACAGGATGAGTGAACCAGAAGAAAGGTTGGAGCTTACTAATTAGAACAGCAAACGGTGGTAGAACTCTGGGAGGCCAAGTGGGTGAAAACAGACAAGTACATTCAACTTACATGGCACAAAAGTAAAGAAATACATTGGCGGGAGAGGATTCTTTGGAAGCCATGGTGAAGGTAAGTAAGAAAGGAGCGTGTTACATCGATATCGAGAAAAGAGCGGCTGACGTCATAAAAGACTGTCGAAAGACTAAGTATGCTGTATTGTATGAATGCGTCTATTGGAAACCAGTTGGAATGATAATGCTACTTCTTCTTCGGTACAAACAACCACGACAGTGCAATCAAGAATCGGATGCCAGTACCAATGCCCAACGTTCCCGGGGCGCCAATCCTGTCCACGAGTGCTCGGGCCATAAATCCACCGATGAACAAAGAAGATGCTGCTATGAGTTTGTGATCGCGGGTTTTAACTTTTTGTCTAAGATTGAACAAGCGCGGGTCGGACATCAACTCAACCCAGACAGTTGTCAGGACGACTGCGGCGATCGAGTCAGTAAGCGTGCAACGACAAGAAGGGGCGTACTTGTAGTCGTGAATTGGGTGTTCAGCCTCTTGCCTTGAATGCCTTGCACACCCAGACTCATGCTCATGAACCCCAGACAGACGAACGAGAGGGGGTTTGTCCAACTTGGATTGTCTCGCACATCTGCGACACTCAGTTCTCCGCTTTGCCATATTGCAATTGCAGCAGCCATCGTCAAGAGCGTTTGGATCATTGTGCCTATGACCAACCATAGTCGTTTGTGAGCACCGATGTGATCTCCCCAACGGCCGATGAATGCGCCACCGTTGAAGCATAGCAGAGAAGTAAGAGCTTGCTGATCGGCGATATGGAATGTGTGATCCTGAGTAGCTTTCGGGCCAGAAAACAGACGAGCCAACGCCAGCGCCAGCTGCAGAGACTTAGAAGACCGGAAACGGTTCGCATTAGACAACGCACCTGCACAAAGTTTCCAGTCTGGAATCCGCACCATACGAATACTGCAGAGAACGATATAGCATCGCTAACAAATAAGAAAAAACACAGCAAGGCCAGTGTAAAGCATACATGAAGCCAGTCATGAAACAGAACGCAGCCAATGGAGCTGTACACATTGCTGGGTCGACATCCTGCTGCAGATACGCCCAGAGCGAGCTGCCAATCCACAGCCTGCCTGAGCGAGGTTCAGCCTTTTCTATGGTAGACAGTGTGTCAGAAGATTGAGGAGAGGGTTTGGACATGTTGACACGGTCTTCCTTCAAAAGGACGGCGACACAAGATTGTCTACCCTCGCCTCTTCTTATACTCCGGCCAAGAAAAACAGTCCATTTCTATCGGGCTTCCGTTCGGAAAACTACGGACCACCACGCGTAACTATATTTACTCTCATGGGATCCACTCATCCACTCCAAAACTCTTCATGCATGAGCAAGCTGTTCCCAGATCGTCTGTACAACGCTTCTCATCGTTTCGCGATATGCTCCAGCTTGATTTGATTGCCATTCAGCATAAATCTTGGCATCCTCGGCACTTTGATGCTTATCGACAGCTGGAATGCCATCTCCGTGCGACCAGGGCAGAACGTAAGGAATTCCAGCGTCACCACGCGTGCTCATTCCAGGTAAAACTGGTATCTCTGCCAGAATGGGAATGCCAAGTCGGGCTGCAGTAGCCCGAAATGTATGCGGTGGGCCATAAACATAGTGCTTCCACGGCTTGACCTCTCTTCCTTCCGCACTACAGACAGGACAAGGGGCGGACATTGAATATGCTTGATTCAGTATTAATCCTGTCAGCTGTATATTATTGATACGGTCAGTGCCTGAAGAAGTTGGAAAGCGAGCTTACAGGAATACCGAGTTTTCTAAACATACTAATGCCCTTGCTCACATCTATAAGAGAAACATCCTGAGGCGTCGAAGTTATAATAGAACCTATCAAGTGGCATGTTCATCCAAGTAAGCCTGAGCGAAGCAAACGCACCATCCACATTTACAAGCTGACCAAGAGTCAACGGTACATCACCGGTCCCCGGAGGCATATCGATAACAAGAACATCCAAGCCTTCCTTACTCTTGTCCCGCCAATCAACGTCGAATAATAGCTGCTGAACAGCTTTCTGAACCATAAGTCCGCGCCATACAATTGGCGTATCGACTTCTTGATTACGAATGAGATATCCCATTGACATTGTAGGAATTCCATGATTCCGCAAAGGAATCAAAGCACCAGCTTCAGTCGTTTCTGGTTGGCTGGCATTTTGAAGGCCCATGAGGGTGGGGATAGACGGACCGAAGACGTCCAAGTCTAAAATCCCTATACGGAGATGATAGGGAAGAAGAGCCAAGCCAAGAGCAATGTTCACTGTAAGATGTGGTTAGCCAAGAGACGTGGAGACTGCAGAGCGTGCCTGCCATGGTACTCTTGCCAACTCCACCCTTACCGCTAGCAACAGCCAGCACATATTGGACATGAGGAATACTTCGTTTTTGTGGGAGTGTGCCACGACGGGGAATTTGAGGCGCTGTAGAGTAAAATTTGGTTGGAGGTAAACGTCGAAACATATCACGTGATGGACGCGACGAGATTAGGACGCGTTGTGTGATTGTGGTCAGGTACAATGCCTATATGTAACGCGTACGCTTATGTAATGTCACACTTGGCTGGCGCGACAAAAAGGATGCGGCGAACACACAATCATCCCGTTTCTTGCTTCCGTAAAGGCTTAGAAAGGTTCATTGGACATCATCCTTTATATTGTATGCCTTTTTGTACTAAAAATTATAGTGTTATTGTGAAATAATGTACCAGAGAGGCATCTGCTATCACTCGACATCAGATTCTCCGTCTAAATCTTGCCCCCTGCCTTCACTGGAGCCCACGGTCCCATTACGAACCATAACGTCTTCAATCCGTCTACCAGAGCCTATGAACTTCTCCACTATCTTCCTCAAGGCCTCAACTTTTGCTGCTTTACCTTTATATCGTGATTTTGCAATGCTCTTCTCATATTGCTTGTGCCAATCGAATTGGAGATCAAGCTGGGCAACGGTCAGATCTTCTGTGATCTCCTGAAGTGTGAGTATCGGTGAAATACCCCAGAATTCAGTGGAAAATGGGACGCGACGCGTTTGTGATGCGTTATGTAAGCGTACGTGGGTATTTGCCTTCTGCAGCCAGAAGGGCGGGGCGGAACACTGATCGGCATCGGCCAGAAGGCAGTTATCCTTTTGGTATTTGTACGGGTCGTTCCAGTTTTGGCAATCCATGTGCTCTAGGCTGGAATCTTGTCAGTTGGACTGCATTGCACTACATGCATCTGAGTTTGGTAACGACCAGTACAAATAACATTCAATTCTATGTGTAATTGATGGTTGTGAGAGGCAATTGTATCTATGGTTAAGTCTCTGGTGTTGTCGCCGAGTGTTTAGTGGGTGGGACTGTGACTGTCACAGAATCCCTATTTATAGTTTCTCGCCCGTATTGTACCTGACCAGTGATTGAACAGTTACAGCAGTCCGGAGTAAATAGTTACCAGACGATCATCCCTTTCGTCCGGAACGACAGTGAAGCACGTCGTATCTCCGCTCATATCATCGGAATTACCAATACCGCCACTATCACAGTGATGGATCTGCTCTCCTACACACACAACCATCCGCTGTAGTCGGCTCCCTGTCATACTCCAGATACGTTTCGGTGCAGCGTTGTCGATATCTCCGCATGCTTTCGACCTTGGTCGAAGCGCAAGCAAATCATCACGATCCAGCTGTCGGGTGTAACCAGGTCCAGGGCGCTCCCGATTACACTTCTCAAGGTTCACATCAAAGTGAATAGTGAGCTCGCGAAGAACCGGAAAGGTCCCAACAAGTCTATAAATAGACTGCTCCCATTCTTCAGACTCTGTACGATCGATGTCGATCCCAAAATCATCGAGTCACGGATAAGGGCGATCTTGTCGGAGGTGAGGGTAATTCTATCTGACTTCCCAGAACTGCTTTCGATTTCGTGAATATGCAGCGAACGGAGGGTGGATCCATGATGAAGGAGAAGCAGGTTTAAATCGAAGAATCTTGCAGCACCTGTGAGCGAGAGAGACTCTAGAGGCGGAAGAGCGGATAAGACATTGTCGAACGAGCCCTTGAGTGCCCCGCTATCCATATAGACAGAGAACTCGACCTGCAGAGATCTGAGTGAAGTAAAGATAGAATCATTAGGGAGTGTCGAGCGTTCTGAGATCACAACTCCGCTGAGTTTTTCCAATTTCGCCCATTCAATGAAGGATGTGCTGGATTGCAGCAACCAATTCAAACTCTGGGTTTCGGTATGAATCGCCTTGAGTGCTTTTCGAATAGGGCCCTCGACTTTGAATAACACCTTTTGTCGAGCCTCCTCGGCGGCTTCTTTGTCCGACTTGATTAAAAAACCGCACCCAGGTTTGCAGTAGTGATATGACTCGAGATTGGGAGCTAACGCTATGATACGCATGAAAGCATCATATCGCAAGTCGATCCCTTCCTGGCCACTTGCGAGATGTGCTTCGATAGAGCGAAGTAAAGGAGATTTAGCCAGAGCGAGCTCTACTGGGTCACCAAAAAAAGTCCCTGCCGACTTTCGCGTCCAGTTACGGATGTGTAACCATGCGTTAGGGTGAGAAATATGGAGAGCATCGAGGATGGGTAAAGGAATCTGTTCATGACAGCTGAAAGTAAATTCCTTCAAGCATCTAAGCTCCTTTATCAGCTTTACGAGATTGACTTGCGACTCAGCATCGAGAGGGATACGGGGTATCCAGTCATCGCGTATGACGAGAAAACGTATGCTTTTGAGAGCGCAAGACATTTCTGCTTTGAACCAGCTAGCGATAAGCCGATTGGTCTCTTCTCTGCGCTGACCTCGAACTGAAAAATCCAAAGTACACTGTCTGAAGATAAAAGGCATGGTTGCATCATGCAGAACACGGTTGGTTCGAACGAGCGAAAACAGCGTGTTCCTGGATGTATTGTGTAACTGGAAAGATGAGCCTCAGGCATACTGTCAGTCGTTCAACGCACCTGGAAGATGATACAGGCCAAAGTATTATTATCGAGATCGCTGAGGGTCAGATGCGAAGTCATAGTGGTTGTCGGACTGACGGACGCGTTCAGAAGTAAATTAGTAACGTGCCTGAGACACTTGAGGCCTGTGTTGGGATACATACGTATCATAACTGGATGCAGTCGCCGATCAAAAAATGTTCAACGTTGCCATCCTGGATGCACTCTGCGGGTGCACTGCGGGCGTCTACGAGTTTGGAACGCTTGAACAATTGAAGAGGCCGTCAAGCGGACGATCGCTGAAACTTTTTCCCGACTGCAGCAAATGCAACAGCCGATGACAGTAGCTCTGAAATTTTGATATCAATACACAAAACTCGACAAATGGAGCGATGTTACCCTTTTTGTTCTGATTCAGCCGTTTAATCATCGATGTTTTCGTCTTGTGTCAGACGCGTCTGCCAGAAGTTTCAAACGTGATTGAGAATCGTTCTGTACATCGACTCCAAAGCGTCTCACTGACAGATCTCTGTGGTGAAGGGTATGTAGCATGGACTGGATTTCTACACGGTTTCGGTTTCAGAGCCTGAGACCTGATTCCCATGACGTGAGTCGTCCACTCTATGCGTCTGCTTGATACAAATCTCAAGAGGCTCTCGGAAGCCTCAGAGTCACACTCTTCACCCGTTGGAACGACGTGAAACTCAGCTTCAGCAGTGTTTAATCGCAAGCAAAGGTGTATTCTCTCCCATACGCCGTTTGCCTAGAAAGATCATTGGTGCAATCCTCCATGCCGTCGGATATCGATGAATCGCTCTCTTTGAATACACGGGTAGACATCTGGCTCTGAAGGTCGGAAATCCTTTCAAGAGTAGCAATTTGGTCTTCGGTGGATATCATCCAGAAGGATTATTCCGCAGATGCTTCAAGTTCGAAAAAGGTATCTCTATAAATGCCTCGACTTTACTTGTGCATCATTCTCGACAGAGACATTCCCTCCTCGAGGCAGATCCTCTTTGAAGCGCGCTGGTCTATTTCTAGCGATGCTAAAACGGATTCCAATCAGACCTCTCAGTCTGGCATCCACCTGGAGACGAAGCGAGTATACCGGCAATTTAACTCAAACAGAGCGCTTGTTTCAGACTATCTGGTTTCTGCCATATTCCAAGGTCACGGCTATAACGGATTTCCATTTTAGTCAACACTTTCCTTTTCTGTCCATCACTTCGTTCGATTTATCTGACATAAATTTACTAAGGTATAACGATCAAAAATGGAAACCGTTGACTTACGCATGTATGTGAGATAACTGAGCGTATGGGTATCCTTCGACATACGCAGTTTGAGCGTAATTAGAAGCTAAAATCCCTGCAGCACCACCTTTGTGGTTGCTGTCAGTTGCTGTCGTGACATTGTCCATGTAATCCTTATTAGTCCACAGGCGATTTCATATGTGTTGACAGCTTTCGCAGTCTGAATCGCAGAAGCTGAGGTGTTCCGATGTTTCTAGTAGCTTCTGTGGCGCAGCTTCGATTCCAACTGTCTACCACATTGCACTGATCAACGTCTTGCAATTGTGGGTAGTCAGTTTATAAGAGAATGTACTATGTTCCACGGCTTTGGAAAAGATGATTCTAGATGAGAACATTCTGAGACACGTTGATTGCACCAGCTAAATTCCATTGCGACGATTTCCTTGTCGTAATGGTGGATGCACCCCTTTCCGACTTGAAGGAATGGAAGTGCCAAGGTCCTTAGCGATTCTTAAGCTAATATAACTCGAAGCTCTCGTCGCCACCGGTGACAGCTATGATCACATTGGAGCAACTGCCGACATTCCTCGAGTCACAGCGGCCGTAGACAGGGCACTTGCGGTATATAACTCGGACCAGCTGAAAAAGAATTTCATCAGTTTCAGTCTGACCAGACATTGAAACCGCCCTTTATTTCTCTTGAGAACAAACAGCTGAACAAACATGCCCCTCAAAGACGGGACTTACTATATCTACAACGTCGACCAGCACACAAATCTCGAGCTTGAATTCGGTGACCCCACTCCAGGGAGTCGTATTGTTGGAGATGTACCCAGTAACGGTCAAGAGCAGCAGGTGATATAAAAACATGAATACTTATCAGGATGTTGACATTGAATAGTGGAAAGTGAAATTCACCCTGGACGGTGCCGGAGAAGCAATAGGAATAGCTTCCGTTCAGAGCGTCTTGGGTGAAGCACCGCCTAACGCAGCATTTGTCGTGGGCACTGAGTTTGTTCCCGTAAGCACTGCAGCTTTATGAAACTGCCTGATCTGAATGATCTCGGGATTTTCAGGACGCCGGTCTGTTTGCAGGTCCTGCCCCTCAGCGATATAACCTCTTCAAGGCTGGGGACGACATATACCATATCGCGCCACTCCCCAAGATAGACCTTCTGTGGACTCTTCATTCAGAAGAGCGCAAAACCCCGGTATGTCTTCTGTTTATAGTGGGAGACAGTGTGGCTAATGAGGGAATGGAAGGTCGTGTGGTTCCCTCAGCTTATTGGTACTAAGGGTCAGACGTGGAAGTTTTACCCAGTCTCAGGATCTGAGTAAATTTGTAAATCAGAAAATGCACTTCTCAACAAGTGCGTTCGAGTCAGTGACCATTGAATATATGTTTTTTTTTGCTTTTTTTTTCATGTCATACTGAATTGATTGTATGGCACTGGCACGGCTACTGTGCACCTTAGCGCTTTAGCACTTAGCTGTAAAATTGTCGTTGTCCAGAGAAGAATTCACTCGCAGTAAGCAGATAACTGAGGATCAGTAATACATATCAGTGTGTATCAAAAATAGAAAGTGTGGCCCTATATGTATCAGAAAACGTGTATTGGTGCTGCTGCAATCCGTAAGGATGGCATATGTGAGGTTCTGCCGAGCCATCATTTAAAGTTATTCCTTACATATCAGTTGATACAATCGGGCACTGCAGTAGACTCCCACAACTATCGACTCACTATCGACTCGTACCCTAACTGCTATTGATCACTACGTTGGAATTTTTTTGGCACTACGCAAGTTGACTGACAGCACTTCAACACTCCCGAGTCTCAGAATGTTAATGTCACCCATAAGAGGACTTCGGAGATGCCCCAGATAAACGGGAGATGCTGCAATTCCTGAATGAACAAACCGCGTTTCTCCTTCTGGTGAATTAAAGCTGCGCCACAGCATGCGGTCTAAGAATTCCGGGGGAATCCGACTCCGGAAGACGAAAAAGCTAATGTTCCATATAGCTACATTACATACATATCTGGGTGACCACCTGGGCTTGACATGCTTGATAGATCAATAGTCTGAATGTTAAATAAGTTGTTGTAATACTTACAAGGCATATTGAGCTGACCGCAGCACTAGAAGATAGATCGACGCTGTTGTGGATACTACCTAACTTAAGACTTTTGATGTCACCTGCCGGGAGCCGAAATTCCTGCCTCTCGTGCACGGTAAACGGCGGAAACAATATGCCACATTTAGGTGTCGCTTCATTCAACATGTACTTATATTTTTGCTCATCTGGCACATCCGAGTCCGTGAAGTCTAAGATTTACTCAATTCCGGGGAAATCCAACTCCGGAAGACGAAACTTGAAAAAAAGCTAATCTTCCATACAGATGCATTATTACATACATATCTGAGTAACCACCAGGGCTTGACATAGTGCTTGACATACTTGTATTTTGAATGTTAAACAAGCTGTATTTCTTGGAATACTTACATGACATATCGAGCTGACCGTAGCACTAGAAGATAGATCGACGCTGTCGTAGTTGAGGTCACAATATTACCGACCGACCTCTGATGTCACCGACTCGGAAATTCCTGCCTGATACAGCTCGTGCACGGTACACGGCATAATCAACTTCCGAAATAGAACGTCGGCGACACACGTGGTCTTGCACTCCGGGAAAAAGTCGGTGATCGTCTTGATGCGTGAGTTTGTGGACGATCTCATAACTTGACACTCTCATGAATTGACAACAATCATATTTATTGATCATTAATCATTGGGAAACAGACGTAGTTTGGTATAGTACCGACGAACTCTGAACCGGCCATACACAGTGATAGTTGTTCAATTGCTCACATTCAATTATTCGAGATCTTCCAAAGCTCGGCCCCTGTGGCGCGACGGTGGTGGTGGAGGAGGACGAGTAGGCTCGGGTGGGTAGTAGTCAGGCTGACTAGGAGCTCTTTCCTCAAGGCCACGTCGGCCCCTGTGACGCGATGGTGGTGGTGGAGGAGGACGAGTAGGCTCAGGTGGGTAGTAGTCAGGCTGACTAGGAGCTCTTTCCTCAAGGCTACGTCCCCTGTGACGCGACGGTGGTGGTGGAGGAGGACGAGTAGGCTCAGGTGGGTAGTAGTCAGGCTGACTAGGAGCTCTTTCCTCAAGGTCACGTCGGCCCCTGTGGCGCGATGGTGGAGGAGGAGGGGGACGGGTTGGCTCAGGTGGGTAGTAGTCGGGCTGACTGGGAGCTCTGGGCTCAACGGCACGTCGGTTCCTATGGCGCGATGGCGGAGGAGGAGGAGGACGGGTGGGCATAGGTGGGTAATAGTCAGGCTGACTAGGGGCCCTAGCTGCAAGCTCTGCCGCTTCATTGCTAGTAAAGGCATCAGCATCTCTGTAGGTAATCAGGAAAAGAAGGACCTACTTGGTAGGTAGCGCCAATACGCTGATAGTCTGCAAGGCAGTTATCGCAAACGGGATCATGTACTTCATGATGTAGTGTAGTGCGTTAATAGACAAGGATTTTTGTGGGAGACCGGCTCTGAAGAATTGGAGTCCTCAATCGAGGGTTTTTATACCCAACTCGCTGCCAAGTCAGGGGGGTTTACGCAGTAGTCTCTGAAATGAGTCTCCATAGCAGGTGATGTTATCTGTGATGGCCAACGGCGGATCTTCTTGAAAATGATCTTGTATGTAGCAACGCCTGTCGCGTGTGAGGAAAGTAGAATGAATGATAATAGGACCCCAGAGCACCCTAGTACTAATGCCTGAAGACAAATCTCAAGTAAATGAGTCTGAGCCATTACCTGAGACCACCGATATCGTATTTTTGTCCCCGAGCAGTGGTAGTAAATGTCTTCATTGATCCGAGTCTCGCGAGTATCATTCATAGTTGAAGCGGGTCAGACTCGGGAAAAATGCAGATAAATGCGCCGAAACAGAGTATCTGTCATGAATGAGAACAGCTGGGCGACGGCCGGGAAGATATTTACGACGGTGTGACGATTAATGCAATATTGATGAGTCGGAGACCTCACTTTGGCAGTCAACCGTAGTGTTCAGAGATTTGTTAGAGATTTATCGGATATTTATCACTCATACAAAGCGATCAACACAAAAAACGGGGCACACTTACGTGCTCATGTGCTCAAATGTTTCCTCTTAGTTCTCAGATTCCAGGAGTCACTACTCCGCACGGGCTGTCACTTTAGGAACTTTGAAGATGGTATCATTCTTAAGATCTTTTACCCTGTTTTTTTTCTCCTGGAGTGTTTCAGAGTTTCTCTTGTGTTTAGCCGGACGCGCGCGACTCTGCAGTGTGTAACACTGGTATTCCGGGTCCTTTTGATGCCCGATAAACTTCCGAATGATCCTAGGTTACTTCTACTTAAGGAAAGACCCAGGTATGTTAACCCCGGTATCAAACACCCTGGAGCGTCTCTTGATGGGCTGAAAGAAGTTGGAAGTGATTGAAAGCGATTTCAATATCACCTCTTATCAATTAGCATCTGTTAGCATCCAACTTCCAAGTTCTGCGAAGGCTTAAATGATGTAATGACCGAGATTGGATAGGCTCTGTCAATGATAGACAGTTGATTGTCAGTGCATCACAATCAAATGATGGGATCAATGCTACGTACACCCGCATGGATATAACGCAATACCCGCGGGTCCTACAACTGTCCTGCAGAGCTGGCGGGCCGTTGATCATTCCTTAAACGCTGCGCAGTTCAAGCGAAACTGATGTATGTACATGGGAGTAGAGTCATGATGGGCTATCATGTAAAACACCTGCAAGGAGGAGCTCTGAGGAGTTGCTCAAACAAGCTAGAACGAGGGTACCTGAGGCCGTCGTATACATATCAAGGATCACTGATTCATCATGATGCCAAGTGAGTGTGGTGATATCAATCTTCGTGGTCCCGTACGCGTATCAGGGAACATTGACACCAATTCATCATGATACCAGTGCTTTGTAACGATATCTCTTACGTGGTGATATCAACCCAACCGTAGCCAGTAAAAAATATCATTCAATGAACCTTGGTCGCGATTCAATTCTTGAGCGCCGCCGCACACCCAATTCCCCTTCAACCCCAGGCCTTCCTCGCCATGATGACTCTAGTCTCAAACACTCTAGAGTTGGCCGATATTTCCCGCCCGGTGATATAAACATGAGCACAGATGAATGGCGATTATTGTTTGCAGTACTTGTGCTGGCTAGTACGGTGAGGTTGTTTCGAATCTCGACACCTGACAGTGTTGTGTGAGTGCCATTTCCCCTGAGAATAAGTTTCCAACCTGCTTCGCAGCTTCGACGAAGTCCATTTTGGAAAATTCGCCTCCTTCTACATCAACAAGCAATACTTTGTTGATGTCCACCCGCCACTGATCAAACTACTGATCACACTCATTGCATACTTGTTTGGGTACGATGGAAGTTTTATGTTCCATGATGTTGCCAGACCCTACGACTCTTCTGTGCCATACACTGCAATGCGAGTCCTCCCCGCCTCGTTCGGAATCCTCACAGTCGCCGTCGCGTACCTAACAATGCGGGCCTTAGACTGCCGTGTATCGACAGCTCTCCTCGCCTGTTTCCTGATCACATTCGAAAACGGACTGATCACGCAATCGAGACATATCATTGGAGATAGTATCTTGATCTTCTTCACGGCACTGACACTGCTTTCCTGGTTGGCGTTTTGTAACGAGCACAAGCATTGGCTCTCGTTGCACCACCGACGAAAAGACTCCGCGTTTTCGGTCACATGGTGGCTGTTCCTCTTCCTCAGTGGCGTCTCCCTCGGTGCAACGCTGTCCTGCAAATGGGTCGGCCTATTCAGCACCGCCATGATAGGTTTGTCAACTCTAACACAACTGTGGTCGCTTCTCCGAGATCGCACCATTTCCCATCATCTGTTCCTAAAACACTTTATCGGACGGGCGCTGTGCTTGATAGCCGTGCCCGTGTGCTTTTATATGGCCATGTTTGGGATTCACTTTTCGATATTGACGAATTCGGGCCAAGGGGATGGGTATATGAGTCCTGGGTTTCAGCATGGATTGGAGGGGAACGGGATGCGAGATACGTTTGCTGGTGAGTTGCGAGTCCCGTTATGAATTCCCTTCAACTCCTTAACAGACGTCGCCATCGGGTCCAAAGTCACAATCCGCCACCTCAACAGCCAAGGCGGGGTCCTCCACTCCCACATCGACAGATATCCAACTGGATCCAAACAACAACAAGTCACTCTTTATCGACACCAAGACGATAATAACGACTGGCTCGTCCTCAACGCCGACCGGAGCTCTGACACCGAACCGTTCGTCTGGCTCAGAACTGGCATGCACATCAAGCTCCAACATTTGAACACGGGAAAAAATCTGCGTAGTCACAACTTCCGTCCTCCCATCTCCAACTTGGATTTCCAGAATGAAGTCTGCACATATCATGGTGACTACGATGACGCGAAGGATGATTGGATACTCGAGATCGAGTCGGGGTCGTTTCAATTCAAGGATAAAGAGTCTTGGAAACGAGTGAGGACACTGCAGAGTGTGGTTAGGTTTAAGCACGCCTTGATGGGGTGTTATCTTTCCAGTCATAAGGTCAAGTTGCCGCAGTGGGGGTATGAGCAACAAGAGGTTACTTGTGATAAGAATGCGGCCAAGGATTGGAGTTTATGGGTGGTAGAGACGGCGTCGCATTCCGAGTGTGAGTGATCGCGCTTGTTTGAACTTCCTTACTGATTTTCACAGTTCCACCAGACGCGGAACAGGTGAACTACCATATCCCATCGTTCTTGTCCAAGTTATGGGAGCTGCATCAAGTCATGTGGACGAGTAATAAAGACATGACAGACAGACATGCCTATGATTCCAGGCCGCAGAGTTGGCCTGGTTTGAGAAGAGGAATGGTGAGTCTATGTTTTCTGTCTTGATCTATCCCTGACACTTTGTAGGACTTTTGGTTCAAAGGCCACCGTCAAATCTATCTCATTGGGAATCCCATGGTTTGGTGGTTGGGTACGGCGGCCGTAGTGGCCTATGTGTTTGTGAATGCGGTCTTGATACTGAGAGCGAAAATGGGGTATAAGGGTTGGGAGAGTGGTATGTGCTTGACTGGCTTCGCTCGCTGACGAAGAATCCTCCCAAAGTCTTTACAGCTAAAGCTGTGAAATATTCCAACGCAACCAGCATTCTGTTCCTTGGTTGGGCACTGCACTACTTCCCTTTCTTCCTGATGCAGCGACAGCTTTTCCTGCATCATTATCTTCCCGCCTTATATTTCTCCATCCTCCTCTTCTGTGCATCCCTCGACTACCTCTTGTCGACATTCAAGCCGAGGGTAAGGTTGCAAATCACCGGAGTATTGATACTTGGCGCGATATGGTGTTTCTTAAAGTTCAGTGCCCTTGCTTATGGTGGGCTCTGGACGAGGAACGGTTGTGAGGCAGCAAGATGGTTAAAGACATGGGATTTCGTGTGTAGTGATTATTTGAATTCGGTACGTTTTTTTATCTTCCTTCGCATCGGTTTCTGAATGTCTTTTGATAGTATGAAGAATACGAAACCTACTAGGGAGTCGCCAAGTTCCAACCGCACTCAGAGTTAGCTAGAGCCAAAGATTGAGCCGAAGTCGGCGGATGAAAAGACAGTCGTGCAGAGTCAGATGCACTTGACTGATAAAAAGAGCCCATTATTTATTCGCAGAATGATTCTCGCGTGTTGAACCTTGAACCTTGAGGAGGAAGTATCATCTGATCTGGTAGTTACGTAATAACTTGGCATTTTATTTTTGTCTCACTACGTTCGTGTACATTTCCTCAGCGCTGTATGAGCCGCTGTGCACCAGTTTGATGATCAAAATGGTTACATCCCGTTACCTCTTCTCTCCTCTCTTCCATGAGCTTTCTCGACAGAGCTCGGTCTCTGCTACCAGGACGTTATCGAGCCGCTTATACATCGCTCGAGAACGGTGAACCTGGGGATACTCAGCTTTCTCGACGTTCGAAGCTCTCTCAACGAGCTTTTCAGCGTTGGCTTGGTTTCTTCGCGGCTTTCTGTGTGCTAGGCTTGATAGTACTGGCCATTTTCACAACGTGGGGTGGACCGAACGCTGTATTCATGCCCGTAAACCCGGCATTGCAAGGTCATTCAATTTCATCACTGCACCACCTACTTGAATACAGATCTAGGCTCCTTGGATCCAAAGACTGCTGCTAGACTGAAGATAGATGCTCTATACGCCCGCCAATCAGACACCCTGGTCCAAGCCATCTCTCGCTACAGATTAAAGACAAATCGCGACCCTCCACTGCATTACGACAAATGGTTTCAATTTGCGCGGAATCATTCTTGTCTCATAGATGACTATGACCAGATATATGCCGACTTTGAGCCTTTCTATCAGCTGGTCAAGAAGGATCCAAAGTTCTTCGGCAACTTGGTCGACTTTGCCAGCAAAACTGTATGTCCCATTTACGGTTCCGTCTTCATTAATTATATGACCAGGCTCAGGAAATCGGGGCAGGAGTGAAAACTGCGGAGGTTCGGGATGGAGCCTTCAATTTTACAAGCTGGGAGACAACATATTTTGACGCCGACTGGACAAGGCACATACACAGAGTACTTGCACATCTTACATTTTTTGCAACTCTACTCACCGACCATAGTTTGAACAACTCCTCCCTGATCTCAACATCATCCTCAATGGTCGTGACGAACCTCGCGTGCTTTTCAATTATCGCGAAGCCGGTGCGATGGACCGTGCTTTCAATAGAACCGACACGATACCTTGGGAACACTCCCCCTCAACGTCGGTCGTGTTCAAAGACGGGAAGAAGTGTTTGCTTCCTAATCAACATGCGGGCTTCACCTCCTTTGCCAATGATGCCAGCGCTTGTAACAACTCATCATTCCGTGTCGTTGCAGGGCTCATTCTGTTTCATAGTTCTCATACACAGCTCCAGTGCTGACTTCACCACTGATCTCCTGCCAATATTGAGTCAAACCAGAATATCTCCATGTTATGCTGACATCTTGGTCCCGAGCGAGGTATCCTGTTTGTCTCGCAGTAGCTAATATCGAACTCACGTTTTACAAGTATTACTATTCCGATTCAAACATGGCCACCAAGTACGAGTACCCCGACCCCATCGCATGGAAGGATAAAAAGAGTCAAATATGTACGCTCCTCCTCTCACCTTACGATGCTTGATCGTCAATAGATTGGCGCGGTTCATCATCAGGTGGCATCATCGAAGCGAACAAGTCTGATTATCACAACTTTCCCCGCTTCAGAGCAGTCGACATTGCGCGCAATCATTCAGACATCATGGATATAGCCATCTCTCAGTTCATAGACTACCAGTGTGACGGCTGCGATGCAGAGGCTATCAAGAAGGAATACAACATCACATTCGACACCGCCCACCCACGGGAGTACGGCTACGACTTCAGGTATGTCTTGGACATTGACGGGAACACCTTCTCCGGGCGTTATTTTGGTCTTCTCAAGTCGGGTTCTTTGGTTTTCAAGGTAAGAGGCCCCTGCACGAGGTTCAACTGACTGTCATGTTCTTTAGACGACCGTCTTTGACGAGTATTTCAATAATTGGTTACGTCCCTATGAGCACTATATCCCCGTACTTCCAGATATGGCCGATCTTGTTCAGAAGGTCCAGTGGGCTATTGCAAATGATGAAGAGGCACATCGAATTCAGGAAGCAGGACGTCACTTTGTAGAACAGGTATTAACCGATGCCCAAAACGACTGCTACTTGTTTGCAGTCTTCTTGGAGTGGGCGAACCTGCAGCACTATGCCAGGTCCGAATAACCCTTGGCTTTGCCATGGCTGGCTACTCTACACTATACTAATTCGATGCTCAGTGATTTAAACCCCTCAAGGGCGTGACATTGCTTATCTGAGTAGACTCCGATTTACAGTAACGATGGCTCATTAGGGCGGCGCCGCTTATGCAGGCCAATGCTATTTGACAACTGCTCCCTACGTGGCCAGGGCTGAGTTGTTCACGAGTATCTCGACCTCTTCATTCTTTGAACATGTTGTCGCACGAATCAGATCCTTCATCTACACTGTCACGATCGCGCTTTCCAAATGATTTCAGAAGCTGCTACGTGGTTTAATAGCTCTGATGCGGAAATTGTCCGTATGGGCTGATTTCGAGCAAGATGAGGGTTTCGGAGGTAAGTATTGCTTTCGGTATCTTGCATAGGTAACGAGTGATAGTACTGGGCATCCAATTCACTGGCACATTGATGAGAAACCAGTAAGTAAACTGCGTTATGCCTTGAAAGTAACTCTCACATTGGTCGACTAAAGATCAGAACTAAGTCGGGCGCGGGAGCCCGCCGACCATTGTTAAATTTTATCTCAGAAGTGATACTCCCAAATGCCAGGACCAAGATAGGACCTTCAAATGCTTCTCCAGCCCAGCGAATTGGCTCGTCGGGCTCTACCGACATCTTCTCTAGTTTCTCCTTATCATCGTTCAAGTCAAGAACGAGCACCAATACTAAGTGAGGGACTGTGAGCTTTTACCAAATTACCATCGTCGTCAAATCGTCGTACACTGTGCCCACGAACTTGTAACTGGTGCGAGGAAGTAAATCAATCATGGCCAGCATCGACTTCGCCGTTGCTTCGCCGTCACAAGGTAGTGCTACACGCGATATACAACAAGGTGTTATTCGGAGGAATTGCCTATCCTGTAATCACGGAGTTCGTTTCGTAATCTATCCTCTATGGAAAGCCGGACTATCAAGCTGATGTACCTGACATCAGCTGTGATTAGCGGCCTCGGCCCGTGCAGGACCTCTGGAACTTATGCTGCCTCTTATAGCAGTTGTCACGGCGCTTATTAGGTCGGTCGAATGCAGATTGCATTATTCCTCGTTGCGCTGTTTTTTTCTGATGTATGTTGAGTTCGCTTACTGGGAAGAACAGCATACGAGTTTGCGTCATGACTAATCAAAATGATTAGCGTCCCTCATGAAAACTCCAAGGGATTGCTCGTGCATTCAAAAGATCACAGCACTGAATCCGAGTCTTTCTCCTTAGCAAATTAATGACGTTGCAGTTATACCATTGCTCTCCCACTCCGTACATATACAGTATTGCTCCTTGTGAAGTCCTCATCCAATACTCACAAATGGACTTGAATAACCAATAACGCCCCTGGCGAACCGCTTTCAAGCAAAAGCCAAACCCTCGAGACAGCAGTATCTCTGCTTCAAGACTTTACACCCATAAAGCATATCTGCGCTCATTTAAACGCCTTCCACGCCTACGCATCCGAACCGAGCCGCTGCGTCGAAACGAATCATTATTGCAGTCATCTCAACGAAGGTCGTTTCTAATTCCACCATAATTCCACTTACCAGAGCATTTTCATTTCCTATCAGACGTCTGGCAATGTATTCTTTATGACAGCTCAAGTACCCAAGTCCCGATGCTCGTTTCATTGGCATCGAATACATGATGTCCTCGTCTCTATAACACTCTCCCCGAAGAAGAACGCAAACTCTGGCACAGTCATATCTTCGAGGTGAAATCCGGAATGCTAATCATGCCCAAACCAGCTGGCGTACCTTTGGCAGTCTGGGAGAGCGAACTTCAAAGTTGCTCCCTTAAAATAGGTCAGATTGCAGGAGCACCACGGCTCGGTCCATGAGCGACTGGTTCCTATTGTCGTCAAATCGAGTTTGGAAATGCACATCTTGCCGGACTTGGATCAAGTAACGATTCCCAATTGCGTTAACTCTGTTGCCATTTTCAGCCTGTAACTTGGATATCTTGGATGCCCGCTAATATTGTGTCTGACGCCGTTCCTGATATCGCCCTCTGAGACCAGGATCGTCTTCCTCTAGCGGCAAATATCGTTAACCCACACCCTACTCTGTGGAGGGCTGTATTCACGAATCTTCAAAAGGCTCTTATACGGTATAAAAACTTGTCCAAAGATAGGCTCCTGATCGTTCCCTTTGCCGAATGGGTGTCCAAGTTGACAGAGTATGCCCAAGGTACAACGGAGGACGACATGCAGAGAATTGTGGGAGCGTTCTCATCACTAGATGTCATGACTGACTATCTGATTATAGCCTGGAATCAAGCTCCTCGAGTTTTTCAAGCGATTTGGTAATCTATCCATGTTTGAGACTGTCATTTCGCAGACTTACAGCTCTACGCTAAAGAACGGGAATGCGATGAGCATGGTCTCTTCTGGAGCCCGTTTTCGAGGATGAATACGGCTGTCGCAAGAGTAGGGGTTTGTTTGTATGAATAGATGGCTTCGAAACTAACCGACAAATATATTGGGGCGTTTTGTGAACTGCATAGCAGGCTCGAAGAC